>JBBPTF010000543.1:0-14074 GCA_038094015.1 Phylloporus cf. gajari
ACAGGTTGTTTGTATCTGTATGGTAGTTCTATATATGTAGAACAAAGAACAGCCAATGGCAGTAAACTCTCTTATCGTACTATTAGTAATAGCCAATAGCAAAACATGAGCAGTGTCATATAGAAAACGTAATGATCCGTTTAAATAGGATCATATGTAATCATGCTTACTAGAAGAGATAAAACAGATAAGAAGATAAGCATGATCTGATATCCAGAAGATATTAAGGTCTAGATTAATTAGATAATCATCAATCTCAACACCTGTGATGTGCCATTGTGACATGGGAAGTCAAGGCTTGGACACCTGCAAGCATTGCTGCTTCAGGGAGGTTGGCAATGTAGGAAGCAATGGGAGTGTAGCAAAGGCGTAAATTTCCCACGGGATCCAACATCATGCAGCCAATTCTAGCTGCTTGTTTGAGAGGTTCAAGCACAATATCAAGACATTTGTGTGTAAGTCGAGCACTAAAGACCATACGAATTCTTGGATTTGTGTGAATGAATTCAACAACAGGGAGAAGGGCAACCAATAAGAAAGCATGGTTGGATGCCTTGTTATGGTACTGCATCTTGATATTGGCCAGACTGACAAGTAAAGGATATGCGACACAACCACCTGTCATATTTGTGATGTTTGTTTTGTCCAATGAGAGTATGACGCCAAGGAGTGTCACTCCAAGAGGTAATTCTGACTGGAAATCAGATTAGATCACAAAGAACAATTGCGACATATGACCTCAAACTTACCTGCATCTTCCAAGCAGCATTTCCAGTAAGCCACTCACTATACGTACATTCAACCATGTCTTCTGCAATTTCATAGACATGCTGAGGAGTGAAATCAAACTTATTGTGGAAGAATGGATGATTAAACAGAAGTTCAATGCAATCCAAAGCATCCTGCAGATATAGATAGACAGGCGAGACAGTTGCTGCCCCTCTTGTTGAAACAATTCGGTATTTCCACCGAGGGCCAGAGGGAAGTGATTCAGCATGGCCGTAGAGCTCTTTGGCAGTGCAAAAGGGGAGGTGTAATTCTCTGACCTCGAGATAGGCACAGGTGGGTCAGATGATTATGTGCAACTCAACAATTTTGATATTTACCACATCTAACTTCAGGAACTCATCAATCTTGGCCATGCTAAGCGAGGAACATAACAAGTATTTGGCTACTTTCCATTCTTTTTGAGTTGCAAACGGATAATACAAGTTTGTTTTGCACTGGATTGAATAGACATCTAGGTTAAACCAATCGAGAAACGTTTCTCCACAGTCGAAGGTCTGAGAGGCATCTCTGAATTCCGTTATGGAATAAGACTGCCTGCCTTGCCATTCTGTAAAATCATCCAACATCATAGTGATGTTACCTGCGTCACCCTGCATGTTAGCCCCAATATCCATGGGATTGTCCACGTTCCAAACAGTATCATCTATCATGGTATCATCCTCCATTGGTAATTCATCTCCTTCCATTGGTAATTCTTTGTCCTCCATTGGCAACTCATCGTCCTCTATCAGCATTTCATTATCCTCCATTGGCAATTCAGGGGAGGGAACGGATCCCAGCTGTGGCTCCTGGGCTCTTGCCAGAATGTCAGCGACAGAGATAAGGTCATCCTGCCAAGTGTGACAGGATCTGAGTGGTTGCCTGATGTGGCGTGTAACGCCTTGACGACTCTCAAATCCCTTGTTGCAATAGGGGCAATGGAACATCGGGTCAGATGCAACAGGTAAAAGGCAGGGCATATTCCTGTTGTGGGTCACCTAGATACTGTCACTGGCCAATGTGGATTATCGTCTGATCACATTTAATGTTAACACTTAGTCAGTCATAAGAGAACTCCTCACCTGGTTGAATCAGTGAGTAGAGTAGGGTGAGAGTACCAAGGTGAGAGTATCTTGTTGCATATGGCGACTATAAGTTAATGCTCAGTCAGATCAGATAACCCCTCACCTGGAATCACAGTGGGTAGAAGTACTATGGATGAGACTCATGCCAGGTGAGAGGGTAGTCGTACGTTTGATCTACACCTTACATAAGTTAACACTTAGTCACACGAACTCTTTCCAAGCATTGCAAGTCCCACCTTATGCAGAGATCGCAGCATGATCAGGTATTATATACACCGTTATGAACACCAACTGTCGAGCAGCAAGGACTTGAACCAGTGCACCAGCCTTGCTCGCTTTTGACAGCAACCATGACAAGCCTTTTCAGCCAGGCAGGACCCCAACATATTTGTTGGGCATGCACGCTCATGCAATAGACGGGAACGTTTCCTCCACATGCATTATCTCGCAGGGTGGCACATCAAACGTGTCGAGAAACAGTGTGTTTAACTCCACCTCAACTAGAACATGCTCACACAAAGGACAGATGCCACCTGGTACTGCTAATGGTGCAGGGAGTCCCTACATCACAGAGCAAGGCAAGGCACTCTATCTCTGCTTTGCGACTGACTCATCCAACACCAGTCTCCCACTATCCTCCTGTCTCCATTTTCATTTACATTCTGCCTGAGACCCATCTCATCATCATAGACAACAATATAGTGGGTAGTCCACAAGCATTGCAAAAGAGTGGCTGTCCTGTAAAAGTTATCCGTACCCATCTGAAGGGGAAGGAGGGCCGCCTTCATGACAACCTAATGGGGAAACATGTTGATTTTTCTGCACAGATGGTTATCACTGGTGGTCTCAACCTGGAGTTGGATGAGGTTGACGTACTGAGGAGCATCAGTATGAATCTGACTTATCCAGAACGAGGTATGTCTTGTCTGATAATGTAGCAAAATTTGGGCAATCACTAATGCTCAGAATGAAGTGACTACATACAGCATTGCTTACCTCCAGCAACTTGTATGGAACAGTCCTTCAACATATCCTGGAACAAGATACGTTGTTTGGGACACGGGTGAACACATAGATTTGCGATACAAGAAGCGAGAGGATGCACCCCTTCAGTACGGGTGGATTGTTGAGCAGCATCTTAAAGATGGAGAGTGAGTCAATTTATCCACTAGATCGCTATTCATGTTTCGCTCATGTGATTGTTTGCTACTAGCTTCATTCTTTTCAACCAACAACCGAGTTTGCATAAATTGAGTATCATGAGCCATCGAGTAAAGCTAATGTCATATCCCGGTGTGTATTTCTTGGCTCCCTGGGTCGTCATGAGGCAATCTGTCTGACGATTTAATCTACAGATTCCATTCGAATCTGTCTGTCATGCCATCTTACAATCCTGAACATGCAGTACATCCATTTGACTTCTGTTGATTGTTCCATTTCAGAACTGGCACTCTAGCATACCCCAGTCTGAAGAAACCTGTGCTGAGTTAAGCAAAATTGCATGAGTTCTGCGCCAGATTAGTAATTCAGCCTTATTCTTCAGTATATTGAATAAAATTATTGTAGATTATATCCTTAGATGAACTAGCCTGTCATGAGTATTGTACAGGATACATCATGCGGTATCCGTAAATTTACTTTATGGGATACATTCTTGGACTGGAACCACATCCAGAACATCCTCCTAGTGTCCCAACACCTGTGATCGGGGTATTAACATTCATTGTGCACCCGATCCAAAGTCTTCCAATCCTGTTTTTGATGATGGGATGATGATTGACAATGGCGAAATACTGTTTGGTATCATGGACAAAAAGACTGTTGGAGCAAGACAGGGTGGTTTGATTCATGTTGTCTTTCATGAGAAGGGCCCAGAAGCTACGTGATCAGTTTTCACAGGAATTCAAATGGTTGTCAATGTTTGGCTGTTCCACGACAGTTCCAGCATTGGCATTGGTAACACAATCACTGGGTTCAAGGTCATGGACTACATCACTCAGAGTATCGGGATGAAGAAACCGCAGGTGGTGGAGATTATCAACGATGTGTACTATGACCGGCTAAAGCCTATGCTGGGCATGACTATCCAAGAGTCATTTGAGAGCAAGGTTGAATGAGAACTCAACCTTGCCTGTGACAATTCTGGCCACTACACTCAAAGGAACCTGAAGGAGGACAGCAGTGTCAAGCATATGGTCACTGCTGGTTCAAAGAGTTCTTACATCAACATCTTACAGATGCTGCATCAGTAAATCCAACCCCTTGATACAGCTAAGTCCCCTGATCCACAGTGTCATACAGCCCTGTACAGCCCTGTACAGCCTTGCACAGTTTGTATGAATTGTACAGCATTGTACAACCAGCATTGGTTTTACTGATGTGGTGTTGGTCAGGCAGCAGAGCATGGAAGGATGACATATATTGTTCAGATTCTGTCATCGAACACTACCACATTTCACGAAGGATGATTTCAGCCCAGAAGCAAGAGAATTTGTAAAGGATTCCTACCTGGGAGGGTAGATGCCTCAGGGGTCCCTCTTCCCATCAGTAAATTAACAAAGTACTTTTCGTGCTTTTCGGCAGCTTTTCATTTATGAAAAGCACGAAAGCCGAAAAGAATCAAAAATCACATTAAAAGGATAAAAAGCAGAAAAGCTAATACCACTACCAAAAAGCGCATACATAACACTGTTTAACTACAGTAATGTACAAATAACCATAGTAAAAGCATAGACGAGCGACTGATTGAACTTGGCTTTGGTTCGCCCCTTGAATACCTCTTGATATGATGGGCGTAGTCCAGTGAGTCCGAGATGTAGTGGTATACGAGGGGTGGGGACCTGGCCGTCGCAGACTTGCGAGCAAAGGTGATATGATGGGCATAGCGGGTTGACCTGTGGGTGCCATGATGACAACCCACACCTGATCTGTCAAAGCCCATACTCGCACAACCCACGGGTTCAGATGGCGGGCACTTGCATAGTCGCAGTGCTCTTGCTGTAGCGTACTTGTCCGTATCGATCTCATCACAGCTGCCCATCTTGCAGTGGGATCCCAACCCCTGCATCTGCATTCCATGCAGATCGCATCCGATCGTCTCGATCTGACCGGATTGCTTTGATCGCTCAGGTATATCGATCTTGCCTCCTAACCCTTCTAGCTCATGTTTTTGACTTTCCTCGTTGACATGGCGGGTTCAGATTGCGTCTAGGACGCTTGGGACGCTTGTGGGACGGCTTGGATGGCCTAGGTATGTGGCACGTCCATCGTTGGCCTTGTCCGTGCTGATTCGTGTGACTCGCAGCTAGTGTCCTCATTTCGAGTCGTTTCGACTCGGGATGTGCATCGCTCGTGCTGCCATCCATCTGCCGCCTTTCCCCATCGTATACGACGCATCCATTGTCGTTCTCATGCTCTGGATTGCGCTCAATGACTCAGGGTGTGACTGAATAGCCTCCTCGCCCTCCTCGCCCTGGATTTCGTCGATGAGCAGTTGTCTCGACTTTGCGCTCGTTTCCGTGGCTCTAGGGACGTTCTAGGACGTCATAGGGTGCCACTGGTGGCCTAGGTGAGTGGTCCGTATCGTACTTGTGGCGTTCTTGCTGACTCGTGCGCTCTACAGCTAGCGCCATTGTTTCGAGCTGTATTGCCGGTAGCTCGTTGCAGCAACCATCCAGCACCCTTTCCACTCGATTATGATGCTATATGCATCATTTCCGTGGTCCCAATCGCCTCCGTCTTCCTCGACTTCGACCTGGTCCTCCCTTTGGCCTGGTGGGCCTGGACCCCGACTCTGCGTCTTCGGATCGACCTGGCGTACGTTCTGGACATTCTGGAAACTTCCCTGGACTCTATGGATGATGTCTTGTACGTCCGTCTCGTGGTCCAGGTCGTCTAGGTCGTTTGGGAGCGACTTAGGTGAGTCCTCCTCCGCTGCGCACTCCACTCGTTCTCTGACATGTTACTGTGCTTCCTGCAGCTTCGTCGACCCTAGCCTGTCGTCCTCGACCTGTCTTGACGCCGTCGAAGCATCCGCTTCAACTTTCGGTGCAGTCCTTTCGACTTTGATCGTCTTAGGTGTGTCTCCCTTGACCTTTCATCCTGACCATTTACTGACGTCTTCTGGTCCTTCTAGCGACTTCTTCGAACTTGCTAGGCATTGGTGAATTGGAATATGATGAATGGACACATCGTGAGTGGCCAGATGGGACTCTAATCAATATTGGCTTAGGTTAGAACTTAGAACTCAGAGGAAAAACAATCAGAGCGTACCATGGCATGTAATATCATGTACAAGCACGTCCCCAACCTCAATGCGGCCGTCATGCGCCTGCTGTGGTGTGGTGGAGGGCAAGGGCGAGGTACCAAGCAAAGGTGGCATTGAGCGTGCTCATCTGGTACTTGTCAACAGCTGAGAGGACGAGTGCACCCGCCCACAGGGCCACAATGTGGCCATCATGCTGCTGCCCTGGTTGCCACACTGTTGTTGTGGTGTGGTGGAGCATGAGGAGAGCGAGTGGGGGGTGTCGATTCCAAACACAATGGTGGCATTGCCGTCGTCGTTCAAAGGGCCCATGAGCATGAGCTCGATGTCAACACTTGGTGGAATTTTGGCAATGTGGCAGTCACGTGCATGAGAAATTTAAGAAATCACACCACATTTCTTATTTCTCACACTCATGTTTGTTTTGCCTGCCACCTCCATTCTCAGTCAAAACCAATGGCGAGCACAACAGCTTGTTTGACTACACCCCCCGGTTCTCTCAACATGCAACCCCTGGGTCACCGATGGCAGCGTGAGGACAACACCATTAACCTGTGCACGACTGCACCACACCATCTGAGGACACGACAACGTCACATGGCCCCAACGGCTCTTTCGATGTCCGAGTCACCAACACCAGTGCAAGGGCGACACCAACATGTGCATAACTGCACCACACAATGTAACCTGGGATGTGACTGCGATACATGAGCCATGCCAGTCGTCGTCAAAATTTCCAAGCCTGTTCGATATACCGTATGCCTCTCTGGCCATCTACAAATTGGGACACCGTTGATGCACCGAGGACGGGAACACAACATCTGTGACTACGAGGCAATGACAAGGATGACGTTGACCCATCACTACCAACAAGATTGTAAGTTGAAGCATGTGCAACCACACTCACAGTATGCCAGGATTGACAGAAAGGCGACTGAGGATGGGGGTGTGTCCGCGATCACGACACAACAATACCAATGGGATAGGAGCGATCACCACCTGGGCATGACCTGACCACAACCCCCACTGTATCAAGGATGCGACAGCGATGCGCCAAGGGGAGACAATGGCCCAGTCACCATGGTGGTGTGAGGACTATACCAATGCGTGTGCGACCACACCATGCAACATGGGACTGGAACTGGGGTGGGCTGACTCAGTTGTACTGTGAGTTGATCGCTTGAGATCCTCAGATGCTGGCTAATCCAAAGTCCCGATCTCGCTCCTTTTTTGTGGCTTTTTTATTAGTCTTTTACTACTTTTTGATAGCTTACTGCATGCTTTTCAATATAATTTGATTGCTTTTTGTGGCGCAAAGTGTTGGAAAGCAAAGTAAAAAGCCCAAAAAAAGACACAAAAGCATGGTAAGTAGCACAAAAGCTGATATAAAAGTAGAAGGATCTACTTTTCGTGCTTTTCGAGCAGTTTCGGCAAAAGCACCAAAAGCCGCTGAAAGCAAGTAAAAGCACATGAAAAGCACATGGAAAGTAAGTTGTCATTTTACTGATGCCACGCCACAGCTGGTCGAGAAGCTTGATCGACACGGTTTTCAAGATGCGCTGTGGCTGGTTATACCCAACAACGGCTTGTCAAGGCACTGGAGGACATCATGGTTTGCTACAATGATACCATGTAGAATTCCCTAGGTGATCTCATTCAGTTCATCTATGAGGAAGACAGAATGGAGGTGCGTTTGTCGAGCAACAAAAGGTTGACACGTTCAGGGTATCAGACAGAAAATTCAAGCACAATTGCCAGGTGGATGTGACAGATAGAGATGGTGGTTTTTTCCCCAGGTATTTGCAGAACAGGATCATCAACAGCTTGGAGTTATGAGCTGAGTTGGTAGAAGAATGTGCATGGTAGCAGATTGCCATCTCCTGTAGGCATTCATATTTCCTCGCACAGAAGGTCTCACGCTGCATCACTCCCTGGTTGTTATCCAGAACACAACCAAAACTTTTCTATTGACTGGTGAAAACCCAGTGACCTCGAACCAGTGTACATCGTTGACACTGTACAGGCAAAGCCTACTCACCGCCAGTGGATGTCACCCATGCGCAGACCTGGCTACAGTCCAAGCTCTCCCAATGCACACTCCCCCACATTGCCATATGTCCCTTGATTGTCTTTCGGTGCAACTTCATTCTTTGGAACGTCACCATTATACGACCAAGGTAGAAAACCAACATCACCAACATACTCACCTGGCCTCTTGGGGATACTCACCCACAAGTCTGAGATACTCACCGATATCTCATTCAATCTCACCAGGATCACCAAGGTATAGCCCCCAGTCAGTCCTCGGCAGTACTTCCTGACAAGTCCATTATTCAATCCTGCGTTATCCTACCTGTTTACCAATTTATCCCAAAGGTAGGGTTACTTGATATTCATTGCATGTTCCTGCAAGACTACTCCTCTTTATTGACGATCCATGAGATGTACTTCTCAATCCTTGGCAACCACGAATGTGTAAGTCTATCAGATTGTCCCTCTATCACCAAGTTGACAATCTTGTTCTGGCTGATGAGGATTCTAGCTGTATCTCATTCGTTTTTTGTCCCACACACCCGCTCCTCTTTATTGACGATCCACGAGATGCACTTCTCAATCCTGATCCTTGGCAACTACAAATGGGTAAGTCTATCACCTCATACCATCCAAAATTGCTGATACGATTTGAGTCTGTGGGCTTAGTTACTATTTCTATAAGGTTACTCCCCACTGCAAGTTGAACTATATACTCATAACCAATTCAGCATGAACCATTTCACTGGAAGTATGTGATAGAACAGTTCTTGAACATATCTATGTACTTGGAAGTATTTAGACTTCAATCATATGTGTATACATCCCAACATTTATCACTGTGGTTTCAGAACCACTGTCGTACGCAAATTGTAGGCATGGGACTCAGCAAAAAACTCTTCATTTTGAACTACCAAGCCCGCATTCAACATTCAACATTCAACCTCAATTCTTCTTCACTGTGGTTCCAGCCAATGACACCGTATCAGACTTCTATGTCAGATCAAGAACCTGAATCCACTCCCAAATCTGAGCCCAAGGAGCAGAGCCTGCACGTCCCGGTTCTCCCAGGCCCACCTTCTCCTGTACCCATCCCTCAATCTGTTCCCACATCTGAATTCAACGAGGAGAGTTTGGTTATTGGTCATACTGTTCTTCTGCCTACACCCGCACCCATCCTTCCTGCAACTTCTGCCAGTGGCAACTCTCCCCCAGCTTCACCCATTGTCACTGGTTGCAACACGTGCTCTTTTTTGTATTCCCCACACTCCCCTTCTCTTGGGAAACATCGACGCTTACATTCGCTCAACTCCCTCAGCGAACGCTCAAAACACAGATATCCTGCATTGACCCAGCTCATGTCAGACATGCAGACCACCCTTTATCTGTCTTCACCCCCTCTGTCCGGCCCTACTGCCCCCATTGCTGCTGTCAGTATAGCAATTTGTTGACCAAATTTATCATATTCAACACATTTTAGGTGTTCGATGTCGAGGATGATGAGGATACAGTTGGTCAAAATTCAAGGTTACTCCTTGAAGCCATTTGTGCCCAACGCACCGTTCAATTGGCTAGAAAAAAGCTTTTGGCTTCCCTTGCCAAAGAGCATGCTGCATTATATCAATTCCATCAGTTTCAAATGGAGAAGGCCCAACAATGTCTCATGAAGATGGAGATGAAGATTGGATCCCTTCGTCATGCAATGCGAGAATGCAGCATGCCCTTTCCAAGTAGGTCGCCGCTCACACTACGCCAGTACAAACAACTCACCAGGTGACTTGTTACTTGAGAATCGTTAGGCTCTGCTGATCGGTGTTGCATGGAAGATGTGTCTCTTGTGTTCTGTTTGGTTGTTCAAAGTAGTATTAGTGTTGTCTATGGCTTAAGATATGTCAATTTTATCATGTTTGCTCTTTGACTGCATTTGCTTCTCCATGAGTTCATGCTGGCTCCATGATTTCATGCACTTGCACTGTAGCTGACTAGGTCAGCTGTGACAAGCTGTGGATTGTGTTTTGGATCCAACACTTAAAGTTTGGCTAAGGATTGGCTGTGGTTTGGCTGTGATCGACTGTGTCGGCTGTGGCTCGGCTGTGGGCTCTCACTTGGCTGTGGGAAATTCTGGCTACTGTAGCTAAAAGTGGGTTTTGCTGATGCAGTCCTGGCCCCTTGCCACTGGAGTCACACATGCAGAGAACACGTGGAGCCACCATTTTATTGAATGAAAACACTAATTACAACCTCCATCAGAATTCGAAGTTTCCTTACTCACCACATAATTATCGCCACAATCTGGAGTATGACTCTTGCAGGACTTGCATATATTTGGTGCTTCGCATCACTGTGATCATGACAGGGCCATTAAATGGGTAAGGGTTGTGCCACATTGACAGACTATAGTGTTCCACACAATCATTTGTATCCACCTATGCATGCGGTTTTGGTTGACGTAGTAGACATGCAGTGTGTTTTCAAGGTGTAAGGTGTCTTTGCCAAATGGGACAGGAGTGAAGAGCTGGGAGCAGATTTTCAACAGCAAGCATGTGTTGTATTCTTTGCTGGGTCCATTGGCAGAAATTGGCAGTGTATGTCCAGTCTCTTTGAGCACCACACCTTCCATGTCATTGCTGTCCACATAGAACTAAGCCCGGATGATCTGATGTAACACTTAGACAGTAGCACGAGGAGTCCACAAAACACCCAAGGGTTGGAAAACGTACCAGCACACATGGTCCTGCAGGCCACTCCTGACTTCTGATGGTGCCTAAACACTCAAAGTCGCATTGCAATGCCACGCGGGACACGACCCAGCATACGTCATTAACCCATGTCCATCATGACCAGGATGTGGAAGAGTGCATTGAGAGGGGTGAGAGTGAGATTAATGGAGTCAAAGTACAATAGAGACGCAGCATCAGCATGTTGCACCCAGATAAAATCTCACTTTGCTGGGATAAAATCTCAAATTAGACCATATATGGTCGACACTCAGATATGCGCTGACCTGTTCCACCAATCAGATTGCTTGAATGCGGCAGGCCAAGAGTTGGAGAAGTTGTCAAGCAATGACGTTACTCGTCCACTTTGCTGATGAGGACCATGAGAAATGCGTTGCACAGCCCGAGGTGCACAGCTGGGAGTTTGACATAAGCGGCTTAAGTAATCCACCCTACAAAAACCCGTCCCCTAAAGGGTCCAGGAATTTCGAGACAAGCGCAAACATTGCTCCAGTAGTTATCTCCCCTCAAGTTAACTTTTTTGTTGGTCCAACCACAAGGAGGATCAACAATAGTTATCGTACTAGGAGAGGATGCAAGTATGGGAGCAGTTCAATGTAAGACGGGCACCCTAGCTGTAGGTGTGGGTTCGCGAGAAAATTAAATTAATTAATTCGCGCGCAGCGCCAGCAAAAAATTAAATAGGTGAGCAGATGGCCAGGTCTACTCACCCCCAACCTTCGTTTTGAGCATCACCTCGCCTCCATCATTCCTCGCGCGCTCTGGCTTATTAACTGGCTCTGTGGACTCGCGTGGACGATTTTCAACGTCATCCCCTGTGCCCTCAGGGTTTTTTGATGGTCTTGTACTGCCATTGACGCGCTTGTTCCCCCTGGATCCTGTGCGGCATGTCCTAGGTCTTTGCCGACAGCACTCTTTCCTGCCCCTTCCTATTCACTGATGGTTTGACTGTCATTCCGACACACTTATAGACATCACGTTGCCAGCATTGCCACACCCCGGGCCTCCTACCCTCTCGCATTGCGATATTCACAATTGTGCTACTTTGCAACCACACCAGATTTCACCACAGGTTATTCAGAACTCCGAGTACAAAAGCGCGTGCTACAGTCAAATGAATGAACATGTCAACGAAAAATGTGCACACCGGGTCAACGACAAAGCGCCCGCTGTCAAAAATATGTGCACGCTGCTCAGTCAATTTTACGCTATTTTTTGGTGCACTCCGACCGCCATATGGGCGAACTCATCGAGGAGAACGTTGTGAGGTCAAGAAGTATTTTATCCGTGGTGGACGCTTCACTATCCTTCTGGCTCTGACCCTTGATGGTATCATTGCATATGATACTGACCGACTCTGTAGGTTTCCTCGTGGAGAAGATCTCAACGAGTCTGAGTTGAAAGTAACTAGCTGGAAATCACTGCTAGGACATGAGACTATTTCCTCGACGTGGATGTGGATGCTCCTGATGGGTTCCAATTACAGGCACTGAGTGGAGTTGCAGCGCATTGAAAACTCCTCGGGCACATTCAAGGTATTATGCAACTGGAAATGATTATATGGTGATTTACGAGTATTCTTTGGGACGACACAAACGACTGGTCAGAAAAGCGCTAACAAGAGCCTCTTCGAGGAGAGGGATCAACTATTAGTGTAAAGAGAAAAAAAAGTTCTTGTATTACATTCGCACGCATTTAACCCTGAACACTGGTAACGCGCTTTAGTGCAGACGAGAGCACATAGCTGAACATGTCAACCGAAGTTCCATCGGCCAACAAGACACCCATCTCGTCTGCATCATGATGGATGGTATCTATGTACTCTCTGGCACCAGATAGGTGAGCAACCTTGCAGCAAGTAGCATGCAGGTCAAGCAGCTCCCGTGAAGGAACCGGAAGATTTACGGGATCCGAAGTTGTGAACGTTACTGACCGCTTCACATTGGGGACCTTCAGACCGTACCACTTAACTTCATAAGTATTCTCCTGCGACCGTAGTGAAACAGTGAAGATGAGTATTTCAGCAAGAAAATAAGCAGCAATCCCAAAGCTCACCACTGATGTGGACTCGAGGTACAATTCCAACCGATCAAATCTGTCGTGTGCGTTTACCTCCATAGACATGACATTGGTCAAGGAATGGACTCTCTCCCCATTGAACTTGTCAATGTCGTGATGGAACCGTTTGAGAATGGCAAGTATGGAAACAGAGTAGTTGAGCTGGGTAACCAGACATGAGTTGCTCACAGTAATGGGGTCACCTGTGGCCACACACCTTGCGCTCGTCCTCGGATTTAGAGTCCACGCAAAAGAATGTAGACTCTGGAATAATGTGGGCACAGTGTGTGTAGACTCCCGCGGTCATCGGATCGACTCGGGCGATTACATCCTCAGGGGCTCTACGGTCAAGGAGATCCGTTACGACACATTTCCAGTTGTCCCGAATCAGAGCCTATGCAAAGGGAGCAGTGAGAAAGCGAGTGACGCAGAACGTCGTTTACTCACACGAGCTTTGGCAGCCTTGTGATCCCTGGGAGCCTGGGTAATGTCAACCTTCGTCTGCTCCTTCGTGGCTTCAAAGGAGGGCCTTGAAGGATATTCACTAGCACTTGGATTCGCAGTTCGACGTTTGTACTTTTTGACTGGACAAAACAAAATAAAGATGTATCAGGCATGTGGGAGCGAAGGCAACAAATGGAAGATTTACAAGATAAGATAACGTGACGCTCAAAGAATTCACCCACATCGCTCAGGTCGCTACTGTCCTTGCGCGAATGTATGCACATGGAAACCTCGGTGCGAATATACGGGTTGGGGGCATGGAGAAGTAAGAAGCCGAGAATTCTGAGATGGCGCAGCTTGTTTTCGAAGTTGGCCTTGGCGAGTTCGCATTCGTACTTGAGGCATATGTTGTAGGCGCTAAGGTGGTTGGGATGCCCCTCGAAAGTACTTTGCACTTCAGGAGAACTGGCCTTTGGAAGTGGAGTAGGTGGCATAGTGGCACAGAGAGAGATCGGGAGTTGGAGTGCGGTTGACTACATGAAGTCGGGCCGCCTCATCCATTCCGGGCCGACGCAGTCAGCTCCAACCAAGTCTCTTAATTGATTCTTTTGTTCTCCAAGGGCCAACAGCACTTTTGGTTGCTGATATCGTTACGGCAGAGGTCATTCCGCACTTTTGCCTGCGCC
>JBBPTF010000544.1:0-14074 GCA_038094015.1 Phylloporus cf. gajari
GATTAGTTATGAATCTCTCAGCTCTTCCATTTTGCTGAGGAGTATGAGGGGTAGAAGTTTGATGAGTTATGCCTCTGGAAGTGAGGAATGTTTGAAACTCATGACTCATGAATTCCCCCCCTCGGTCCGAATGGACAGTGGCTAATTTATGACCTGTAAAGGTCTCGGCCCAAGATACCATATTGGAAAAATGCTGAAAAGTGTCCGACTTGACCCGCAAGAAGGACGTAAGGGCATAGCCTGAGTAGTCATCAATGAAAGTTAAAATGAACTTTGCACGAGATCTGGGTTCGATTGGCATAGGACCAACAAGATCTGTGTGTATTAGTTCAAGTGGACAAGATGCTCGTTTATCAGATTTAGGAAAGGCTTGGTCAGGCATTTTGCCTAAAGAACATCCTTTGCAAGGAATGTTCTCAGAAGTGTCTCAGAGTTGAGGAACTCTGGTTAAATTCGTGTGTGCATGTCATAAAGTGTTCTTTGATGTGTGACCAAAATGCTGATGCCAAATTTGATAAAAATTGAGATCTGTGAGAGAGGTTACAGATCCTATCATTGGAGTAATCATGTTTGACTGAAACCAATGTAGGTTGTTAGTGGGTGATGAGGCGGTTGCCTGGATCACTTCACGTCCTCTCTTGTCCCAAATACTGGATCCTTTGGAAGTTATCTCACAGTGAAAGCCATGGTCTGTTAACGAAGGAACAGACAAAAGTCTGTTTACCATGTGTGGAGCATACCAAACATCTTTTAATGTAACAATTGATGGTTCAATTGCGCCATCTGTTTGTTTAACAAGAACTGTGCCTGGTCCATATAACAGAGATGATTCTCCGTTTGTGACAGTGGCCTTTGTAACATGTGAATCTAGATCCACGAAATCATCTATAAATGGTGATAGATGATGTGTGCATCTGCTGTCTATCATCCAATGGGTTTGAGAAAAATCACTCTTCAGAGTTTCATCTCCGAGATAATAGCAAAGGAATTCATTGCTCTCTTCATCATGGAAGGTATTTCTATTGTCATCTATATAGTCCAATCTTTGTCTCTCATGCACATGAGGGTTTCTTGAAGGAACAATTCCTTCATGAGTGGGATTGGCTATAAGTAACTCGTAAGTTTGTTTCTTTGAACAACCCTGTGAGTTACCTCTTGGTTCTTCATATACTTGATGTATATGAGCAGAAGCATGAAATGCTTCAGTATGAGTATAAGGGGTTCTTGACGTGTGAAGAGAATCATGATTGTTAAAATGATTCCTTTGTGAAATCAAACCTCCTAAAGAAATGGTCTGCTTCTTTTCCTTTCCCTTTCTCTTCTCGGAGGGTCTCGAAGCCGTTGGCTTCGGCATAATATCTCGATCAGTGTTGATCAGTGTCCGAGAAGGTCCTGCTCCTTCTTTCATATCGGAGTTAGAAAGAGGAGCTCCTTTGAAAGGAAGGGCAATGAACATCATCCATACCTGAATCTTCTTGTCCTGTTTCCCATGTATCCATGTTCTCCAGAGGCTCTTCCAGGTTGAGGACAACTCCTTCTGGAGTTTCAGACCATGGTGGCATGTCCTCGTTCTAATGTGCTTCATCTGCTTCATTTAATTCATCAGTTTCGCTGTCCATGACAACTTCATGAACGAAACCTTGTTCTTCATCTACCATATTGGTAGTGGGTGCTTTTCCCTTTCCTTTGTTCTGCTTTCGCATCTCAAAACCAGCTCGGCTAGCTTCCTTTTTATCCTTAAAGGAAGTGGGTCTCCTTTGGAACTTAGTGCGTCCTTTCGGACCACTGTTTCCAGAGGGATGGTTCGGTCTCGAACCACTAGCCTTATAAGGATGAAACCTATTGTTAGTAGGTGGTCCTCTGTGAATCACACTTGTTCTATTCACATTACTTACTTGTTGAGAAGTGGAAGGAACGTTTGCTTCCACGTTCGAGATTCTTGTTTTGAGATTACGTCTCAATGCAAACATTGAGACTTCTGCCAAGATTTTGGTCGTTATGGTATCGACCGTAAAGTTGGCAGCTTCTGTGGTAAGTGCCACAGTGGAGTAGAACTGATACATATCTCCTGGAAGGTGTTCCAAAAGGAACATAGCCTTGAAGGATTCAGGAAGGTTTAGACCAGAATCTTTCATCTGGTCAAAAAGTGCTGTGACACGATTAATGTCCTTGCTTGCTGTTCTCGGGTTAATAACAACCCAGTTTGCTTGATGGAACAGATGCAACTGTCCAGCCAAGCCACGCGATGCAAATAAAGCTTGCATCTTGTCCCAGATTGCCTTCGATACTGAGACTTTTACAGCGGGATCTTGGTAATCATATGTCACGTGATGAATAAACGCATCATTGAGGGTGTTTGCAATGATACCGCATACCCTTTTGTCAATGAGCTCCCATTTGTCCCTGTCACCTTGAGTGGTGCCAACAAATGTGGTTGTCCCAGATACCCAGGACCAAACAGAAAGAGATTGGAGAATGGATTGAAGACATATGCTCCAGATGGGGTAATTTGAGGGACCTTTGAGCATAGGTACACATGCAATGATGGTGTTATTGGGCTTGAAATCGGTAGGAATGTTGATGGCAGCCATTTATAGGAATTGGATAACGTCTATAAGACTGTATTCAGCAAACAGATCTTGATACAGCATGGAAATTAGATTAGAAGTGGATGGTACTTCTCGTGATTCATCGTCCAAAGATTCTGGAAGTGGAAAATCCTGAGGGCATGGAACCCAAGTAGATTTCTCCTTTCTGGCTTTTAACCAGGAAAGGGTACGACATCCTTTTTTATTAAAACCAAGTGGTTTTAATAAGTCCCATTTTTCTCTCCTTTCACTTTTAGACAATGGCCATTGTGAAGAAGAAGAAGATGTATATGTAATGGGATCGGAAGAATGTCTTTCGAATGACCAAAAATGTAGGTATTCGAAGTAGTGGGAATTTGGTATAGTGATGATTCTTCCGTCCTTTTCGTATTTCAACTCTTTGTCTGAAGTATTGGTAAAAGGAATGTCAATAGTTCTTTTAGCATTCCAACAGTTGAGTTGAGTGAAATTGTACATATCATCGTAGTCTTCTCTGTAAAGTAAATTTTCGTGAAAAGAGTCCAATGGCCATAAATCGTGGAGAAAGGAGGTACCGTAAATGTCAAGTACATCAGTGAACTCTTCGTTTATTTTCGTCTTCTTGCACAGCCTTTCTCTTTCCAAGTCTGTTAGCTCTGGAAAGGTACTCAGTATGTCCTCTATTCTTGGTCTGCGCTGAGAGGCTGAAATAGACATCATCCTCAAATGAAGTACCTGCGTATTCAAGAATCAGCTTCTTGATACTAGCTTGTTTCTTGAAAATCTTGGGCGTTCGCTTCTTCAGCAAGGCCCGGTAGTGAGTGTCAAAGCACTCATTCCACTTCTGTACTCCCATTCCGACCCTTCTTCCATACTCCTCTGATGGTTCTCCTCGATACCATCCATCATCAGCTGTCTCTAACCAAGCCTCGTCCTTAGGCATGTAGTTAGGGTTTTTTGACTTAATAAATAAAAGGTTCGAATATGATGGAGGAAAAATGTCCGTGCAAAATATTTCCCAGCCTTGGTCGCATACCACATAATCTAATGCATCTTCATAAGATGTGGTTGGGAAAGCCCAACCAGCACCCTCATAGGCTTTGCCTATGGACTCAGTCCAATATGCAAGTGCGCAGACTGAGTGTCTCACCCCAGACTCACAAGTTTGAATCCAGAAAGGGTAAACCATCCAAGGAGAGTACCTGACTTTCTCCTGAGTGATTTGATGGTGAAGCTGTGGGTATGTTGGTCCCAGCATCACCTCAGCAAGATGAAGATGTTCCACCTCCACTTGCCTCTTGACTGTTGGCTGATGATGAAGAGGTAGGAGGCAAGGCAGCTGATGGAAGTGGGCAAAGGACAACTCCTCGCCTTCTTGACAGGCTATCATGGAGCTGATCGTCTTCTGCTCCTTCATGCGAACCCAAAGGAAACAGTCCAGATCCCATGGACGGACCTGGATGAGCTCATCATTGGGGAGTTGTTGAAGGAACTCCCTCCCGATGTCGGTGAGCAGTGCCCCACTGAGTCCTGCCAGTGCTTGTAGGGACTCATAGCTGGCTTTGGTTGCCAGGATTGGAGCTTTTGAATTCTCCAAAGTGGGGGGCTTCAAGAGCCACTGGGCGAACAGCCCCTCCATCGTCCGATGAGGTTCCTCCTGCAGCAGGAGGGTTTCAAGTCTCGCCATCAGGAGTGGTGACAGTGGGTACTGCAGGGTTGGAGAGGATGGCAGGGTCGATTGTGGTGGCTTGGTCCTGTTCAAGTCTGAGCTGGAGGGTGCATTGAGCAGTGAGGGTAAGGATGGCACAGATGCTGCCAAGGGCAGCTGCTTCTCTGAATGCAAGGGCCTTGTCCTCTGCAGATCCCGAGGTCTGGTTGTTTTCATCCTGAGGAGTCCAAGGAACAGTTCTCGGTGCTGAGGGGAGGCTATAGGGAGAGGAGCGGTCGATGAGCTGGTCTGCATGTTGTTGAGAGTATCAAGGGGGTTCAACAAGGGCTTGGACAATAGGAGTGTTTGGAGGAGAGATGGGAGTGCAAGTGGGTCGCTGGCCTGGATTTCAGATGACTCTGAAAAAGTCGAAGGGTGTGAACTGATGGTCAAGTAAGTCGTCATCAGATCCACGTCTGACAACATCGGTCTCACCGTGACGGTGGATCTCTGCTCTCTCAATTGCACCATGGCAAATGGGGCAGGGGATTTCGAAAGGAATGCCTGGTTCAACCAGATGAGTATATCTGATTGGTCTGGTACTAGATTCGTACTGAGGGGGTCTACCTGATCTGTCAGGCATAGGATTCTCCTCTAAGCAAGGGGGTTCCACAGGATTCTCCGAAGTTTGTTCTTCAGGCGATTGAACACGGGATTCTCGAGGTGGAGTGCCTCAGGGATGTGGCTCTGAAGCACTGTTACTTACTGATGGTGGGATGAGCCTACTTGAAGCTACTGTCAGCATTAGCTCATGTGTATGGGTTTGAGTTCAAACATGAGCTATAACTATTAAGGTCTTGGAATGTTTCTGGAAAACAGCGAATCCTTATTCAAACGTGAACAGGAGACAATGAGCCATTAGCTCCACCATAACAGCCAACTCAAGGCCATTATACAAATTTGTAAACAGAGTGTAGAGAAATAGAAGGTCCAGCAACCACCACGAATCTCCTGCATGTGAGATGGAGGGAGGCATCATGAAGTGCTAGCAAAGACGAACTCCCTTGTCTAGATGACAGGGCTCATAACCTTTCAGAGATATACTCCGAACAGTAGAGGAAATGAACCTTAGTGGGTGTTGGAATTGTCAGTATTTATCTTATCTTATCTTATCTGACATTCCATATCAGTCTTGATCAATGATCTTATCTTGATCAAATGCATGGTCATCATGCTTACTATTCGGATATTCTAATATCCATGATGACTGTCACAGTATGACACACTTGTCATACATTATGACTAATGGATCACCAATCCATGTCATGTGACTTAATATGCTGACTGATACTCCACTGCTCATGTTATGCCATTGGTTGATGCCTTATAGCTACCACTCTTATCTTCTTATTGCTATTGGCTGTGATAAGAGCTTTATACGCTATTGGCTACTATTGTTCCACCTTTATGGAACTACTATACACAAGTACAAACAGCCTGTACTGTATATAAGGAGGAGCTCCTCATAGTCGCTCCTCTAACAGAACACACTACCTAGTACTTCTTCCTGTACTAGAGATAACTCAATACATTCCCCTTTCCTCTGTTCATATCTAGTACTACAGGGTTTATCCCTTGTACTAAGATCATCCTAGACTACTGAGGTCACTCCCCTCTAACATCTACAGGGTCACTCCCTCCAGTAGTTACTTACCCACCTTTTGGCTATCCACATCTTCAGTCACCACCCGTGACTTGTTTCCTGGTGAGTATTCCCACCAGAGTTACGTGACTTTCTTCCTCTGCATATGAGTGTGTTATGAGCCCACACTCACCGCATGTTGCTATAATTGGAGTCGTACTTCAATAGTGGGAATACTCACTAAGTGTAAGGAGACTTGAGGTGGTAACCAAGTGATAGGTAGAGCTTAGAGCAATAGCGAAGTGCTTAGTGTAAACACCAAGTACAAGAGAACAGAGATGGAGATTCTGTTAGAGGAGCGACTAGTGGGAGCTCCTCCTTATATACAGTACAAGTTGTTTGTATCTGTATGGTAGTTCTATATACGTAGAACAAAGAATAGCCAATGGCAGTAAACCCTCTTATCGTACTATTAGTAATAACCAATAGCAAAACATGAGCAGTGTCATATGGAAAACATAATGATCCGTTTAGATAGGATCATATATAATCATGCTTACTAGAAGAGATAAGATAGATAAGAAGATAAGCATGATCTGATATCAGAAGATATCAAGGTCTAGATTGATTAGATAATCATCAATCTCAACAGAAGGCACTCAGGCCTACTGTCAATGTGCTAGTTCTGGAAGGAATGACAACAGATTGTTCAGGATGGTGGACAAGTAGTGCAAGAAGAATGATATGCAGAGCTACAAATATGATGTGGAGTGCATAACACAAACAATGAGTGCAGGAGGTGCTTGACTGATGTGCCAGAGACACATCATCACTCAAGTGGAGAGTTACTGTCGCTTCTAAGGTGAGATTACATCCAATATGCTCCCATCAGCAGACCCACCAGATCCTGAGAGGCCCTCAGGTCTGGAACTGCTTGTGCAACTATTCAGATTGCATAGTGGAACCGGTGCATATAAGTCATTATCTCCTTCATATTTGCTTGCTGTTTGTGTCCAGAAGACAGTATTGAACATTGACGAGGGGCGCAGGCTGTCCAATGATGGGGTTTGCACATCACTGAGGTGACTTCGGAGCACCTGGGAGTGTGACCCAAACCACATCATTTCCAGTACCCCAGCACTATACATAACTGCTTGGTATTGTCTCCCTAGGGAACAGACCACCAAAACAAAGAGGACGACAGATGCACAAAGGGCAACAATAACCTACAGGAATTAGATGTGAATCCACAAAATACCTCCAACTCACTGGCAAAGTGTTGATCTGAGTAAAAATTAGTTCCATCCTGAGGACTGCACCACCACTCTCGCTTACATTTAGTTTCCATTGTGATATTGACGACACAATCAAGGCTTCTTCTATTTGCTGGTCAAAGCCTCCCTCACCTGAGCCTAGTTTGCCAGCTAGATAGGCTGGGTAAGAGATGGTATAAGTCAAAGTGTTTTCCAACACTACCTAACCAAATGAACTCAGCAGCAAACTGAGAGATAGCACTCTCAAATTGGTCCTTTGCCAACAGGAGTGAGGTATTAGGATATTGTCCTGGGGTTGTCTCACTACAATGGAAGACAGCCATCCCCAAAATCAAGTTCATATATCTAGGATGGCTTAACACAATGGAACCAGGAGACCAAAGAGCAGGAAACAACATACGCATCAAATGGTGACAAACTTGTCAGTGCTGAGATCCCAAGGACCGGCTGGCAATAAAATGAATGAAGTTCATTTGCAAGCACCATTGCATTAGAGATCTAACCACATTCAGTTATTGCTACCATTAATCCCATCTTGTGAAATATATCAACGTACTCCAGATGTAAGGTTCAGATCACCTCCAGGTGAAAAAGTCGACCATGCTGTGTTCATTAGTTGCTCACCAGAGTCAAGATGAACTCCAGAGGAATCAAGTATGACCATATGATTTGTCGCATTCAATGAGCATGCTACAATGTATACAGGTGTCGAGAAGTTCTGGGTAGTATTACCTGAATTCCAGGAAAATCCAGTGATTGATATTTAACAATATAACTGCTTACCAGGATATGTCCCATCAAAGTAGATGTAGTTGACACCACCGAGGGAGTCGTCGACTTGCATCTCCGCAGAGACAAGGTAAAGCATATAAGGCAAACAGATTGGTTGCCAACCACACTGAAGGGTCATTAGTTCATTGTATTGTAATGAATAGCAAGCTAACCCAAATGCTAGAGAACCAGATTTCGTTCAAAACTGTCTCCGTCCTTTAATCACAGACATTTTCAATCCCGATAAAGTGACTTACATGGCATTAGCGAGCTTGTGAAATTGACAGTGAGGTCCGGTGCCGCCATTGAAGCGGTGATATCCCAGACATAGGGATCTGAGAGAGTAGGCTGGATTGAAAGATTGGTAAGTAAGCCACAGTTCACATTTACCGTGGTCGCATGGACTGTTGTATTGATAAAATCCGATAGCGGAACATCATACAGAGTATTGTTAGCCAACCCTCTAGTTGTATTACCATAGAGGTCTCGTAGGAGGGGGACAGGCGCAGTCACTGTCGTCCAGTCAAACGACGTGAGGTCAATTGACGCATTGGGCCAGGTCGCCAATATCGGACCCATGCGGGTCACAGTGTCATTGAACAGTTGAAGTTGTATTAGAGTCGTCGAGGTGATGTGAAGCACGGATATACAGACAAAGTACACCGTCACGAGGGCAATCGATAGGACCGACGAAGCGACTTTGGTTTGCTGCCAGAGAGCGTTCAGGGAAGCACCCAAGCCAGCCCAAGCGCCGCATATATCATGAATCTGTGTGAGCTTCTTTGGGCGGGAAAAGATGGAAGATAGCATCAGTCTTTGCGTCACGAAGACCAGTAGGGTCGTGTAAAGCTAAACGTCCATCAGTCAAGATGCGACAAGGCCGCATCGGTGACTTACGGTGTAGAATGCCTGCAATCCACCGCTTAATCCAATCGTGAATGTCTCGATGTTATTTCGTATGACAACTCGGCGCTCGGCATGATGGGATATCGCGATCCCAAGAAGGACGAGGTGGAGAACGACCAGGAACGCATGTAGGAAGTAACACAACACCAAAGGCCAGTAGGTGCACTGCTGGTGATCCTCTGAGCGAGTTCTCTTCAGCTCTGGATGCGGGATCACAAACTCGCCTACCATTGACCACTAGATCTTGCTGTGGAGGAATCGTGTCCAACTGAGACAAGGGTGTGTCATCTCGCTGAGAACCTGAGAGTTTCTTGCGGAGACGACGTTTCCGCCGGGGGAGATAACTAGCAAGCATGGATAGACCCCTCGAGCGAAAACAGAGAACGGGTTGATGATCTGAGACAGTCAATGCTCGCTTTTAGGTGCTAGGGGTGCTCCGAGAGGCTGTGAGAGCGGCCATGAGTAGTTGGATACACCACCCTACCTGCGATGATAATCACGAAGTCGGATCCAATGTTTCAAAGTACCACAAGGAACCTGCGCGGCTTCCTAAGGTGTGTTTCGGTGGATGGTGGTTTGAAACAGTCGGCTGATAATCATGATATCTTTTGAGGCGATAGTACTCTTGGCTTCCATCGTGTATCGGTACAGCCGCCAGCCCCGAGACGTGTTTTGGCAGTGTCACAGTCACCGAAGCCCGCGGCACTAAACTCGCATTGGACACTAGATATAGACCAGATCAACGACGAGCGGAGACTACTGAGGCTACCGATGACAAATCGGACGCGGGACCATACAAACGCTGATCTAGGTCTGACTGGGGCAGGGGATCCGTCGCTCTGACAGGTAGCAACACCCGCACAGCTCATCGTGCTAAGACATGTTCTTTAGCATTAATGAATACTCTATTTATCACACACCAAAAAGAAGGGAAAACGCAAAGCGGAAACGACCAACAACGGCTCTAGATATCTCAACGAGCGACACTGAAAACAGCTATAAAATTCGACGCTCGTCATCGTCAGTCAAGGAGAGGAAACAGATTAAAAAAGGAAAGGCGGGCGACTGCCTACTATAGTGCAGGCGCAGCAGATGGCATATATAGGGAATAAACACAACAATGAACGGCTCGGGTTACACCATATCACATTGGAAGGGTATAACACGTCTTGGGTGGTAAGGAAGGGTGGCACGGAGCGGGGCATGATCAACGAGGTAAAAATGAACGGGAATGAACATTGTCCAACGGCCATGATTATTCGTTTGCAACCTGGAAAGGACGTGAGCGATTGCACTACTTGTACATACAATACGTACCCTCAGAACACGGTTCCTTGACTGTAATTGGCATCGTCTTGGTAGCTCGACCGTTGTTCTTCACTCTGCAAACCAGTCACCGAAATTGACATTGTGGTCAGACTGGTGTCCAGGAAGAGACGGCGAGGCTACCGTTGCGTCTTGCGGGTTCGTGTCATGCGGGTTTGGAAGCATCATCGTCGAGGGCGGCATTACGCGCGGGGGATATCCAGCAAACGGATCCGGAGAGTGGGAATCTTGGCGTTGAGGGTAGTACGACTCGACGATCGGGTAGCCCAGTTGTAACTTTGGCGGATGGCTGCTCACGGAGCCAAACTGCAACCGTGCGCTCGTGTGGGTATGCTGTGTGGTGTCCGAGGGTTTGCGCGCCATTTAGGGTAAGGGATGGGTGAGGGCCCATGTTGGGTCCAGCGAGACCGACTGCTTAGAGTACATCCTGGTTTACACCACGTGGGCTACGGAGCGTGCCACCAGGCCGTAGTTCGTGTAATTGAGGACTAGGCCCAGCACAGGCGTGATATGGGGCACGACAGCTGGGCTCACGAGCGAGACCCCTGGCACCTACACCAGCAATGCCTGGCGCACCAGTCTCGCTTTCCTTGCGGCTCCTCGACCGATCGACGGCTGCAGCGGCTGCTATAGAAGCCGCTACTGGGCCATTCGGTCATACCATATGTGTCGTTGGGCCGTATGGGTACTAGGTAGCAGCTGATAGGTGCTGTGGCTAACACCCGAATAGCCATTCCCGCCCCCACCGTCCCCACTGCCAGCACCCATGTTGTTGTACGAATAATCTTCAAAGGGTGAACGAGATGAAGCAGCGGCCTCTGCGGCCGCTTGGGCGACGTCCCTGTCGAACTTCTGGGCACGTCGCCGCCGAACACAATTGATAGTGAGTGCAATGGCAAAACCGATAACGACGAGGCCAACGACGGAGAACACGCCAACAACCGCGCCCGTGCTGTCAAAGAACCTATTAGGACAGGCAAAGTGAGCGAAAGTCTCACCCTTGGCGTGCAGCGAACGGCCAAGGGGTGCGTAGACAGCGAGAGAAAAGAGGAGAGGACGCCAAAGATAAATGGGGTACTCACGAGTTTGAAGAGGAACTATTTTGAGAGGAAGACGTCGCAGTCGGGGAAGAAGTGACAACCTGTGTGATCGTCTGGACCGTGCCTCCAGATGAGAAGACTGTTTCAGATGTCTGCAAGGCTGCCGTCGTTGAAGAAGAGGACTTCCCAGACGTTGTCGTCGCCGAACTAACCGAAGTCGATGTTCCAGAGGTAGCCTAGGACGAGGACGAAGGCGTCGCGGCATTTGTGCTCGCAGACGAGGAAGGGGTGGTGGTCGTGGGTGCAACTGCTGTGAAGAGCTGGGCCTAGCCACGAGAGCTGAAGACGACTAACGTGTGACGAGCAAGAGCGACTTACGAGGAACTGGGTGCCGCCGTGGACACTATAAGATAACGTGAGTGATTTCAATGTGCGGGGAAAGTGCGATACAGACCCGAATCTGTGGTGTGACTGGACATGATCTTGAAACAAAGGTCAACGCCAGCCTGGAATAGCTCGAGGACGAGTAGAATGAGCGGATATTTACCGCTGCAAATCCAACGGCTGGTAGTAAGCGGGAGTAATGGATCACTGAGCATAGGGCAAGCTCACCCAAAGGCACTACATTGTTGAATTGGCCGGATGCATTTCAGAAGCGCACAAGAAGCTCGAGTCGCTTGAGGGAACTCTTCTGCAATTGAACAGGTGAGCGCTAGACAAAACGTGTTAGTCAAATGCATGTATTCAGTAGAAATCGCATAGCTACGTCGTTCGTGCTCATCTCGATCGCTCGTCCCCGGCACCAGCTCGAGGAGGGCGGACTTTGACTTGGTGTAAACATGGCCAAAGCTCTGCGCCGCCATTGCCAACAACGACTCAATCCACTGCTACATAAGAGTGACGAATGTAGTTTGAACTCGTGTGAGTGGGCGTTCTTGTCATGCGTAATGCGTGCTAAGTGTTCCCCGTTAGACTCATTCATCCGGGTCGTTTTCTGTCGCATGGTGATTAGCAGAAGTGTGCATCTCGCCAGGCACGTCAGGTAGGTTCCACTCCTTGCTCCACTCTGCTCATCGCCTTTATCTCCGTACAGAAAACACACCGGCAAACGTCCTCGACAATTTTCGCCAGCATGCACAGACCGTCCACGCCGACAAGCAGGAGCAGAACGAGAGGATGATGCGCCAGCTCACCTCTCTCCACGCCTCCATGGCCGCCGCGAACATGCCCGACCAACCCAGGGGCAAGCGTGCTCAGGCCATCGTCCCCTCCCCCACCTCATCCAATCCGTCTCAGGACACCCTTGGCTAGGTCAAGGAGGAGGACATCCCCCAGCCCACCATCCCGATCCACCAGCGCCCTGGCACCAGCATCGGCTACGAGGCCGGTGGTGATATCTACACTGAAGGCTGGATTGTAGACGTCGACCGTGGAGATCCACGGCCTCCCAACATCCATTCCTCTCGTGACTCTAGCCAGTCCTTTCATGCCCCAGCAGCATCAAACGATACCTCATTCTACGCCCAGCAACAGTCTCAGTCCTTTCTCCCCTTCACCAACACACCCAACTCCGGACTCTCATGGGATGATTACCCCAGATCTAGCCACAGCCGTCCACCCATTGCAGTCACATGCTCGAACACTCCCTCATCCACCCAATTATTCCCCGTCCCACCACAATCCACACAACACGTACTTCCCCTACCAGGCGCAGCTGCACTTAGATGACCTTCAACCGCAAATCGCCCGGGCACAGCTCCCGCATCATTCTACCCATCAAAACCTGCTTACACTGGAGGGCCTGGATTGGTCCATCAACCAGTGCTATCCCTACCCGTCTATGGACGTAACAGCGAACTGGCAGCAGCAGCCGCAGCATCTTACCAACACAACCCATTCGAGGCAGATTCACCATCACCACCAGCAGCTGCATACGAATCGCCCTTTTCCTTCCACCCCACCCACCGGCGTTCACTGATGGAGCAGCCTATGGCGGGGCCGTCGAACCTACACCATCAAACCCTCGCAAACGACCTTTCTCAGAAATCGACGGCCATGATGAGCCAAACTCAAGTCTACCGGGATCTGGCGAATACGAGTATGGGACAGAATCACGCCCTCAGGCCTCAGTCTCAACGCTTCACCGTCCTGGAACTCTGCAAGCAGATGGCGGAGTTCGATCATTTTTACAGAACTCAGGATCCGCTTCAAGGCCAACTACCCCCTCTGAACTCTGTTCCTCCGCATCTGCCCTCACACTCGTCGATCGCACTCTAGTCACAGGCAGCTTCGCCTGGAGCAGGATCGTCAGCATTCACCGGAAGGTGAGTATCTCCAACAGTATGGTGGGACGCCCCATCACCCGTCTCAAGCCCAACAGCAACAGCCCAGTCTCTTGGGGCTCAGAGTCATATTCCTGGCTTCACCTCCATCAGACACATCGCGGAGCCTATGACCAGCCTTCTACTCCGTTTCTTGATCCGCCGGCATATCATCAGCATCTCCAGGGTCCTCTAGTGGGTCAGCCACACTATCTCGGCGAGGAGACAAAGTACGAGTTGGTGCGGCGTACACCGCCACTGCAGTTGGAATGAAGGCATGATCAAAAGCATTTTTTTCCCTTGTCTTTTCGGTGAACAATGATCTGCGCCCGCGTTTTTCAAACATCTCTCGTCTTTTCCCCCTTCGTCGTCCTTGTTCTGGTCCGCTTCGCCCACGTATATACTACCCGTCGTATTCCGTGTCGGTATACCAACTCTCTTTTAATTCGTGTTTTTTTACCCTTGTTGCGTCCACTGTGCATATTCTCCCTGCTGTTATGCTCTGGGATGATATTCTTTCCGTTTGTATCGAATTTGATCACGTTGCACTTTGATGATATTCACTGATGTATTTAATGC
>JBBPTF010000545.1:0-14065 GCA_038094015.1 Phylloporus cf. gajari
TAAAGTACTCATAAACAGCCCGCCAATGAATATCAACAACCTACAAGTTCTAACAAGTGATGCAGGTCAGAATAATATTGCATGCATTCCTCGAGACATCATCCTCTCAAGCTTTGACTGGCATCCCAAATGCCGTGTGATCCCGTTGGCATCGCGGTTCTCAGAAGCTAGGGCAGAGCGGAAAACGAAGTTCACGTAATTAATATATCCATAAAGGGCATCTCAATCACTATACTCAAATGGTCATGATTTGCCACAAGCCACATAGGGTAATATGAGGGACCTCGTTGTCACGACGGAATTGGCAGTGAAGTGTAGGAAGGGAGCGACACACGCTGAGTCTCGTTGTTGCCCATTCTCGCCATGCCCTCCCTCACCACTACACAAATTTCTCACTCACATTCCCCTTCTGATTCTGAGCCAGAGTTAGATTTACAAGATAACGCTTCCCAGAATTCTTCCCCGTCATGGGGAAGTGATTACGAGCAAGAGGAGTACGAGAGTGATCCAGACGGCGATGAAAATTCTTCAAACGACGATGAAGGCTCAGATGACGATGAAGGCGGAAATACGGTCTCAGGGATGGATAAAGATACTCACACTGCTGTTCCTGGCCACATCAAGCCCCTACTGGCGAACTGGCTCTCTCAGGAGGAGCGAAATATTTTGATGAACGGGAAGGCTCAATGGATGGGTTGCAGGGGAGAGGCTCGAAAGAAGGTTTTCTTAACCATCGCAGGTCAATTGAGAAAATTGAATGAGGTAAAGGACCTAAATGCACAGGACTGGGAGTGTCGTCAGATGGTATGTGTTAGACGTCATGTTGCCTAGATTTGCGAGTACATGAACAATTAATTTTTATAGAGCTATAAGACATGGCTCAGAAACAACACTCGTGGAGGGGCCAATCATAGCCGCATCAAAGTTGGCCACAGCTGGAATGCACATGCTGTCATTCAACAGCAGAGAAAGGCGGAGATCAACAAGATTCTCGAAGAAAAATATAAGACGAGGCCTGGAGATCCGAACGCCATCAGATTTTATCAGAAGGCACTGAAACATATAATGAGAGCTCTTAGCATTGCAGAAAAAGAGGCAGCGGAGGCTACAGCTGCAAAGTGGAATTTAGAGCTGGGACCCCCTGACAATATCAAAGCAAAGTGCGTCGTGATGGTAAGATTTAGTGGAGTCGACATAATTTGAACTTGCATTCAGAAATGCTACTCAACAAGGCGAGAAAACATTCCGTGAATTTGCACAGGAGATGTGGCGTGCTTGCGGAATGAGGATTGTATGTCTTGCGGGGTGGAACGATGAGGAAGGTAAGGTTGTAACAGCTAGGTGAGTTGAATTATTCTGCGTATCATTCAGTCACAGCGGTTTATCGCGTATATAGCCTCGATTTTAACGACGAGATCAGACCGGAGAAAAATTTGACGCCATTGCAAAAGTTCACAAAGACTGGGAAGATTACATCGGCGGAGAGCTTGGGGAAAAAGAGGGTGGAACGCCAGCCTCTGACGACGATAGTGACCGAGAGGGGACAAAGACTATGCGGGAAAAAAAGTTGAGGAAAAAGCGGAGGGAGGATATAGTCAATGCAGTCACCATGGAGGACGGTTCAATATGGATTGGGGATTTAGACGGCCTATCGCAGGAGGTACTGCAAGCGAGGGTCCATGGGTTTTTGACTGCACATTATAGTCAGTACAAATGATCTGTTTCACCTGGAAGTATTTCGTCGACTAATTCTCACAAAGGAAAGGCTTGCGGAAATCAGGCTGCGGCAGTCCCATTCAAGAGATTGCGCACCGATGGGTCTCAAATGATTGCGGAGCGTCATCTTCCCCTTGAATTTGAATTCCGCGATGATCCCAGCCATATGAGGATAGCAGATGCAAGAGCGTTTCTTGAATTCATAAAGAGAAGGCAAGCCAAATATCCAGATGACGTATTCGAATTTCACCACTGGCTGAACGAGAAGGGTGAGCTAGAGGAGCCGAAAGATGCTGCGGAGCAAGATGAAGATCCAACAATGCAAAAGGGGAGAAGGAGGCGAGCTAAAAGCAAAACACCTGCACCAACGAGGTCTGAGGAACCAGGACAGGTTGGGTCGTCATCCATGAGAAAGGACGGTAGAAGTAAGAGCAGGCCCCGTAGGATCAGGGAGGACACACCATCGGACGAAGACGATCAAGAAGAGCTGAATATCGCAAAGGAGTTGGATGCTAAGGAGGAGTTAGATGTTGATAAGGGGTCCAATATTGCAGGGGAGTTTAGGGAGGGACACCAGGTTGGGAGGAAGGTGTGTCAAGCTTCCACGCAGTTAGAATCATGCTGACGATGCTATGAGGGGGACGATGGTGTAGCAGAGCAAGTCCAAAGCAGATCGAGAAAGGGAAAGGTAAGTCCGCCGTCAATTTAAATGCCATTAAAGGTCTCAGCAATGGACAGGAGCGGGAGATTGTTCATGGCCGGCATTCCGTTTCCCGCAAGCATCTAGCGACCGTGAATGAAGGTGAAGCGAATTCCGCACAGAATGTGCCTGCAAAGAGCCTGGAGAGTGGACCCTCGCGAGCAGCTACTGCACCTAACTTACAACGTCCGAAACCCAGGCCAAAACCAGTGGTCAAAAGAATGATGGTGCCGGTCAACATGGGATCAGATTATGAAGAAGATGCCGGCGGTGAGGTTGCGAGTATAGACGACAGAGTCAGTGACACTGACAATTCCTGGCGATAATTACAGACACCAACGCGGTTGAGATGGGAAATACCGTTGATGGTCCAAGACCGCAAAAAACACTTTCTTCCGTCAAAATGAACATTAGAAAGGAAAAGAGAAAGAGTTCCACAGGGCCGTCTGAATCGGGTAAGTGTACTCAGTATGTGGGGTCACATTGATAGACTTGTAGCGGTCTTTCAACAGTGCACAAGGGAACTCCGCATCCTGAAAGAAGGTCGACTAAAAATAAAAGGTCGGCAACAAATGATGTAGAAAACGACGCCCATGCTCCACCAATTAAAAAAATAAAACCAAGTGGGATACGACTCGAAGAGCCATCTCCCAACGGTGAGCGATCTCTATACCCGCCAAGGGTGTCCTTGTAAGAAGCTTGGGCCAATTCGCGGTTTGATTAGAACCACAAGAATGGCAGTCTGGAAGAATGCGGAAAGCACCCCTACCACCTGATTCCAATGTAATCACCCCCCCAAAGAGTATTCGTCAGAAGCCCAGATCTGCAATCGCCATGCCCCGCAAGTAACTTGGAATTTTCCTACCCTGGGTGAGTTGTCCATGCAATGCGGAAATCAAGAATACTCGCGATAATGTATGCCACCGTTTGGTTGAGTAGGAGTCCATTGAGAATGCTTCAATTTAATCCGCCTTTTCTGGTAGCCATTAGGGGAGGTATCGAGGGGCCGGATTTACCTGAGAATTATGTGTGAGTTGTGATACAAATGCTGGGTGTGACACAAGGTATCTGGGGCGCGGAGTAACGTTTTCTCAATTATGGCTTTCACGGATTCAACAGCGTATCGAATTACACGTGGTGTCATGGAGTACTCCTTATGTTTCATGGTATGCTATGCGATAATGTAAATCCCCTGACCAGTCTTTGCATGGGCGTCCCATAAATCCGCAATTTTGCAGACTCTGCCACTCTCTGTGCGGAGAGTCAAATACAGCTAGATCCACGATATATGGGCTGGCGAAACAGTATTTTGCTCCGGGTATCTGAGTGGGGATGCTTATTTAGATTGTGGAAAAATGCTCTTTATGTTGCAGAATAAGGTATGGTGAAGCCAGTCGGCTATAAGGATCAGTCGATAGTAATTGTGTGTTGTGAGCTCCGTCATATTGCCAAGCAAAACCTGTCACATATATTCCGCAGATTGACATGATGCTATTGTTTGTGATGGGCAGCCTTATCTTCTGATGAGTCTTGTGGGTCAGTGCCGGATATTGGGTAAAATTATTTCTCCGCCTTTATTAAACAGTACTTGCGGCATTTTTTACTTTACCTCCTTCCTTCCTCAAAACACACTCAAAACACACCCGCTGGCGGAATTAAAAGCTATTATATTAATGAAGTCTTTGCTATACAACCTGAATACAACACTATCTAATCGTCTCCATAGCCCGCAAGTTCCTTGAACATCGGGGCAACCGCAAGAGGAGCGGCGACATCGCCCTGTGGAGGTGGCATGATGGTGGTTGAGCAATCCGTTGATTCAGGAGGCGGAGTTACGGGTGTCTCAGCCATCGCCGAATTCTTGGGCTCCTTTTCAGCCTCTGAAGTTTTGGTGATAGGAGCACCAGTTAGCAGGTGCATGGGAGCTGGACTGTCAGATGTGGCAGCACATGGGACATTGGTCGCAATGGCGGAGTCCTCCACCTCTTGATTTTGCACGTCTGCCTGTTCCCCGCTACTCTCAGCTGGATTTTTGCTCACAGAATCAGCTACTAGGGGAGATGCAACAGAAGATGAAGTGGGTGCCGGGGCGGGAAGTCTTGGGGGAGACGTGTCAATGGCAGGAGCTAGGGACTTAGAAAGGGGGGGTGGGAGTAATTTGGGTGGGGAGGGTGGAGGTGATGTAGCACATGGGGTGGCAGATGAGGTGGGACTAGGGGTTACTCCTGGCACAGTGAACTCGGGAGATGGCTCGGCGAGATCGGGTGTTGTAGGAGGCAAGGTAGGGGTTGCTGGACATGGTGACGGAGTCCTGTTGGACATCTGTGAGGCGTTGATCTGCAGAAGGTGTCGCCTAGGAGTTGGGGTTTCCTCTCTGGGAGACGGCTCGAGTGCAAATCCGAAGCCCAGGCCGCCTACTTGAATTCTGGGCGCGCCGCATACCTCCCTTCGCACACTTTCCACGACACGCCCAATGGCAGTGTAGCCTCTCCACAAATCCTTCAGTTCCTCTTCCAAGACGCTCTTCTCCTGCTGGAGTCGCCGCAGATCTGCTTGCATGGTTTGACATTGTTCCATCCAACTTTTGACTAAGTCCGCTTGATCGGACTGTTGCACCTTCAGCTCGCCCATGATCCTCCGCAACTCTGTGAAATCCGCCCTGAGCATGTCGTATTCTGCCTTGGTGACCATCGCTATGCCATTCAGCATATAAGCATGACCTGGCATCGCTCCAGCAGGGGGTGTGATATTTGCGGGTGGAACAGCGCGAGGGCGTGCGGACGTGGACCTTGGCTGACGCGAGGGGCTTTGTCGAGATGGCCCTGCAATGGGGGGAGTCGGGGGGCAAGCAGGGGCCGGACCAGAGGTCTTGCTTCTTTTGAGGATAGGTCGCGACTTCACGACCACCTGAGGTGCTGGACCATCCAAAATTGAGTACTGCCGTTGTCAATATATACGCAACTTACTGGGTTTTTTTGCCGCGGGAGGTGGATGAGATGGAGGTCGCACCTTTATCGTCGCCAACATGGGAGGTGATGGTAAACGTGAGGGTGACGACTGCCTCTCCTTCGATTTCGCAGGTCCCGGTGTTTTTGAGGCAGCGCGGGTGGGAGCTTGCGAAGTGGACCTTCCACGCCGCAAGGCATGGCTACATTTCCGCTTGCTCCCCTGGCAAGGGGCGCACGCCGACCCGGACTTCGCCAAGTGACAGCGGATATTCTTCTTCTCGCACTCAAGGCATGGGATCGCATGCGTCGGTTTCCCTGCTCTGGGTGGCGGCAACGTCTGAGCTGTTAGCGAAGGGTGGTTCGAAGGGGTTGGCTTGGTGGAGGGGAAAGATGTGGGCGTAGGTGTGTCTCATGGTCGCCGAATAATTGACTTGAGGGGCTGAGCAGCGCGAGACCGTTCCTTGCGTTGCTCGACTTGAACACTCGTCCTGAGTGGCTGAGGAGCATGCGGCTGCTCTTCATAATCTTCAATGTGAGCCTTGTGTTGTTTGCAACCGCGTTCCACCTCTTCAACGGGATCCTCGTCCAGGGCCCTTTGCTTGCCCTTCTTCTTCGCCTTTTTCGCCTCCTCGTCTTCACCCTCGTCCACCTGCATCTTCTCCACATCCGACTCTTGTGTGAAAGCCTCTCCCACACTCATCCCATCGTCATTTTCTCCTCCCTCTGCCATTTCCTCACTTTCCTCCGCCTTTCACTTTCCCAAAACAGATGTTGTGGACTCACCCTCTGCAGCCCTCTCACTATCAACGTCCACCCGCAGCCACCACTCGTGATTACGTAGATCCGCATCATTGGGATCGCAAATCTTGCTCCAGTCAGGCCAGTTCTCGCATGTCCTTGATGTCTGTGGGTAGTAGTGGTCGATCGCGACCAAGAGCTGCAGTATTCGCGTGGCATGAGGAATGACGTGTGAAATCGCGTCCTGAATAGTGTGAGGAATATGTGAATGTCAATGGAACCGCCCTGCACTCACCATTTGACGCGTTATCGTGTCCACCGTGTGTTCCCATGTCTCTATTGTACCGTTGGCGATCAAATTCCTGAGGCTATTTTCGATGAGATTCTTGGTGGTCTCGAGTAGCGCGTTGGCGCTGGCGACATCCATTGACTGAGTTTAGGTTCGGGATGACGATGGTAAAATGTAGGGATGATGTTGTGGTGCGGGAGCAGTGCGCGAAAGATCTGACAAGTGCAACAAGGTCAAATTCCCACGGTCACACCGTGCCACACAAGCATTGTTCATCAGTTGTCTCATTTGCTTTGCGTGTCTTATCTCATTCGCCTAACTTTCCATTGATTCTTCGTATCCTCGTCACGCTGATATCATGCCGTTGGATGCAACCCATGTGCGATTTGCAACTGAAGGTGAACTTTCCCGTTCGATTTGTTATTCGAGCATTAACCCGGGGGCAGCGGAGATATTTATTTTGCCGCCATCATCATCTGCTGAATCAGTCAATTCGCTTGCTCCATCGCAGGAGAGTGCGGATGACGCATCCCAGCATGCAATCTCCGCGGCGCCAGAGGATCGAATTCCTCTGTTATCTCAATTAAAGGACGCTTCAGCACCTCTTCAGCGGACCTTTTCTAGTGCATCGACGGAGTGTCAAGAAGGTGCGAGGACAATTGTATCCCCTGTTGGATCACTATGCTTTTTAACTAACAAGACATAGTAAACGTAGCAAAACGCAAACGTGTAGCGTCCGACGAGACACAGCAGCATGGTGGACCTCTTCCGCCTCTAAGCACACTAGTCATTCCCCCCCCACCCACAAAGCGCAGAAATCTCTCGAAGACCGCACAATCCAACAAAATGCTCCATCAAGTCCGCGCCCTCCCTCCATTGAACCAGTTGAAGATTCCGCCGCCCCCAAGTGAGAAGAGACAAGGGCTGGACTTGCGAAAATTCAACGACGCGTCTAACCCTGCAGAGAAACGCATACCCTTGAATCAGCTGAATATTCCGCCCGCACCGAGCGAGAAAAGGCGGGCGCCAACCCTCCATAAATCTGACGATACGGCTCCGCGAGCAGAGAGTCGCCTTCCCCCATCCCAACAGAAGGTCCTGCTGCCTCAAAGTGAGAAAGGGCAAGCATCCGCAATACTCCAACCAGACGACTTGCCCCCGCATGCACAGGCTCGTCTTCCCTTGAGTCAACTTGAGATCCCGCCACCTCCAACCGAGAAAAGGAGGGGGCCGATATCGCGTGAATCGGATGAGATTCTCCCTGATCTTGAGCATCCTTTACCTCTGAATCAGCTAAAAATTCCGCCGCCACCTTCAGAAAAAAGGCAGCTGAAGAGTGTGCAAGCATCGGAAACCGAGCACGGAAAGATTCGTCTTCTCTCGAGCGACCATATTATCCCGCCGCTTCTATTCGAGCCAACGAAAGATTCAACAGCTGGAGATTCGAATGAGAACCTGCCGCATGCGGTGGCCCTTCCCCCCTTGAGGTCACTCAAGATCCCACCCCCGCCTACAAGGCACAGGGTGATATCAGATTTGCAGCCGCTAGCACCTTTGAAGGACCTGCAAATTCCCCCACCGCCATCCAAACAAAGGAAAGGGCCGACTCTCGTTCCAAGCGAGAGCCTTGCTCAACCTGCAGGGCAGTTGCCGCCTCTAAGGGAGCTGATAATTCTGCCGCCCCCTGCGAAACAGAGGCTGCAGAAATCCAATACCGCTCTGGCAACGAAGGGGGCATCACCCTCAACATTTACCGTCCCAAATTCCACAGCCCCCACGCTCCAAGCAACAACACCAAGCCTGGTCTCCGAGAGTCAGGATCGGGAGTCGACTTCACAGTCCCCCATTCCAGAAACCACTTCCTGGAGTGCAAAAAATCCATTCGATCAAGTCAAGGAGCCATTAATGATTTCCTTCTACTGGAGAGATGCGCAGGCGAAGTCAGGTGTGCAGAGTGATGGTGAGCACGACATGGATTGCAACATGATTGATCGCTAACTCTTAGCAAATCTCAGAATGTGTGCAGGAGAAAACCCCAACATCCCCTCCCTCCTATTTGCGGCGGCCATTGGGGAACGACCTTTTGCCTGAGGTTCTCAGATTACGGGATCCTCTTACTCGCACGGATGAGACGTTAAGAGTAAAATGTGGTTTGAGGTCCCGTCGTGAGTCATCTTGGAGTCCCATTCTCAACGCTGTTTTTAATGCTTTGATGCAAAAGATCCAAACGACGTTGAAGATGAACTCCAACGATTGCGGGAGTTGAATATTACCATCCCAGAGACCTACATATCGGGTAAGTGATCGGACTATGTTGCGGAATTGTGTCTGAATACCCCAAGATATATTAAACGAGCGGATGAGCATCGATGAGAGGCCTGGATCTCTCCCGCATGACGAAGGGGGCGACAAGCACATTACAGACGCAATCGATCGATACTGGGCAGATTTTTGGAGGTTCATGCAGAGACGAAAAGAGGCAAGGTTGGAGATTGTACAGCTGTTGGAATCATTGGATCATATTGAGAAAGAGAGGGAGAAATGTAATGCTCATCTTCACAGCTGGTGAAGTTGGGATTTAGTTACCCGTGAGGGAAACCGTATATCCTTCAGGAAAGGGATATCAACGTATTTACATCAGTCCAATGCTGGTAACGTGGGTGCTGGTATGTTCAGCCCGTATTTTCATTCATTACTACGTATGGCTTAAGAAATCCGCATAGAGGTGGCTGTAATATGTATCAATCAGAATTGAGGTACTTGTGAGGGAGTTAGGTTCATAATATACTGGTTGCGGAACTCCATGCAAATGTCGTAACAATCAGCTAATACTGACAACATGGTCTAGAGTATGCGGGAAAAGTTACATTCGGGACGCTGAAAAGTTTGTAAGGAGATAAGTTTGAATTGCGGGTCTGCGGAGTTTGCGTGGAAAGCCATACATATATCATACTTGATTGCGGGATCAGCTTAATTTTTCTACGCTATCAATACTGGCCTCCGAAGCTTCTAGAGGCCCTTACATTTGCAAGGTATAAATTGTGGAGCTTCTGAAGAAAGTTGGGTTTACGCCATATTAATCATAGAGCTTGATATAAATGCAGTAGCTCTTATCCAAAATCCGCAATGTAAGTCTAGTCTGTGTGACAGCAGTTGTATTTGCAATGTATAACGCCAAAAAAATATACTTGAAGATAGGCTCGGTTTGTGGCTCTGCGGACCTTGAGAAATAAGCCATCCGTGCATCATCCTCACTTGGAGAACTCAATGCAAGAGAGTTGTCCTGGCCTGTCCCGATAATCGTGGTCTGCGGAGTATGCGGGCGGGAATATATTCTGAATATATAGACATGGGAAACTACGGGCAGATTTACTGATGGTATTTGTCAGTCTAAATTTCGAATCTACCAAACGCGTAAAGGGAGCCATACGCATATTCCATGTATTTGTGGAACTCACTCTTAGTGCAGTTCTCCCGGTCTCATGCTAGTAATGTAGGTTTGTGGGATTTGCAGAGGGGGTAGCAAGTCAAGGTTTGAGGGCGTGTGACTCGTTGCGGAGGTAGCAATGCCACTTGTTAGTACGATTTGGGAGTTTGCGGAGCTCGTACCAGGAGCTATATATCTTATGTCTACTGCGGATCTCGTTGTAACGTGTTTGCACTTAGTTTGCACTTGTCATGAGATGCCCCAGAGCCGCCGGAGGCAAGCCATATATATAACACGCGAGGTAGATAGCATGTTTCAGTGGTGGCAGCCCTACCTCTCTGCCCGAATTTCAAGCCTGCGGATTTCAGCGGTAAAGTCATTTATATATCATATTCGGTTGAGGAACTTGCTTTAACCGTGGATGTCCACTTGCAGAGGCGGTTAAACCTCACAGAAATGATGCTGTGGACCTCATTCTATGCTATTTGTCAGTTCTAATTGTGAGTTCGCGTAGCCAATGAAGGAAGCCGTGTATCTGTTGTGTCTGGTTGCGGAAATCGTTTTGAGAGCAGTTCCCCAGGCCTTGTACTTGAAATGAGGGTCCGTGGAGCTTATGGAGGCAGTTAAATAAGAAACACTATTCGTCAGTCCAGATTATGCGTCTGCGGAGCTCATGGGGGAAGACATGTATATACTGTATCTAGTTGCGGACTTAGCTTTTAGTGCGGTTTCCCAGTGCTTGTACTTGTGATGAGGGACTACAGAGGTAGCAATGCTATTTGTCAGTCTGAACTTTGAGTCTGCGGACCTCATGAATGCAGCCATATATATACTATCTTCAGCTGCGGCACTTGTTCTTAGCTTAGCCATCCTTCGCTTAAACTTGTAAAGTGCATTTATGGGGTTCGCGGAGGCAGTTACACATGTAACTCATGAAGCTGCAGAGCTACTTGCTAAGGTAGTAATGCTATCGGTCAGTCCGCATTGTGAGTCTGCGGAGCTCAGGAAGGGAGCTGTGTATGTATTGCACCAGGTTGCGGGCACTTGTTTCTAGCGTTATCTTCCCCAGTTTATACTTGTAAGGAGGGATTTCGAGGCACGCAGAGGCAGTTATATGTCTGATATGTGAGACTACAGTGCTTGGTATGGTGCTATCAGTCGATTCTTCAGTCCAAAGCGTGAGTCTGCGGAGCTTATAGAAGAATGCATGTCCATACCATAGCAAGCTGCGGAATTCCTTCCATGGGTGCTTGCCCCTATCTCAAGAAGGTAATGTGGATCTGCGGACCTAGTGGAGGGAATTGTATGCACATTATCCCCATGTCATATGAACCTGTTCATATATCCATGGATCCACCCCATCTATGCATGTGGCCCTTTCGTCTGTGTCAGCTTCATTGTCGTCCATTCCTGCGGTACCGCCCTCGTGATTCGACCTATTCACCTATACCCATGGGGACCTGCTTGTCAACAGTAGCTTAACCCTTCAATTTCTGTGGGCCCTCCTGTATGATACAACCTGCATCCTCTGTACCCATGTGGGCCCGTTCGTCTATAGCAGTTCCACTCCCTTATGTCTCTGCAGGCCCGGCCGTGTGATGTGACCCACATCCCCTGTACCCATGTGGGCCCGTTCGTATATAGCAGCTTCACCCCCTTCCATCACTGCGGGCCCGCCCGTGTGATGTAACCAACACCCTCATACCCCTGTGGGCCCATTCATCTATAGCAGTTTCATTCCCTTATGTCTCCGCGGGCCCAGCTATGTGATGTTATCCGCACCCCCTGTACACATGTAGGCACGTTCGTATATAGCAGCTTCACCCCCTCCCATCATTGTGGGCCTGCCTGTGTGATGTAACCCGCACCCCCCATACTCATGTGGGCCCGTTCGTCTATAGCAGTTCCACTCCCTTGTATCTCTGCGGGCCCGGCCATGTGATGTGACCCACATCCCCTGTACCCATGTGGGCCCGTTCGTATATAGCAGCTTCACCCCCTTCCATCACTGCGGGCCCGCCTGTGTGATGTAACCCACACCCCCCATACCCTTGTGGGCCCGTTCGTCTATAGCAGTTCCTCTCCCTTGTGTGTCTGTGGGCCTGCCCATGTGATATGACCTGCACTATGTGGGCCCGTCTGTCAATAGTAGTTTGTGTGATGTAACCCACATCATGTGGGCCCGGTTGTCTATGGTAACTTCATCTCCTTCCATCCCTGCGAGCCCGCCCGTGTGATGTAACCAACACCACCTGACCCCATGCTGGCCTGCTCGTCTGCAGTAGCTTCTTCCATCATGTGGATGCGGGCCCGCTCGTCAGAGCTCTAGTTTTTCCATAGCTTTAAGTGGGCCTGCCCGAGTGACTTACTTTGCACCCCATAAGCCCCTGCAGGCCCACTCACTACAGTACTCGAATCCTATTATAACCCTGCGGGCCCGCTTGTAAATCTGCCCCACTACCCACAGCTCTCCCAGTGCCAGCCCAGGCCCCCCATTTATCACCAACAACTCCGCGGGCCCACAGAAATCAGCCCCTTGCATCCCTCTCACATAGTAGACAGGCCCACCGTCAATATGTTGAAGTATAGGCGGGCTCGCCATGGGGTGATCATGTAGATCGAGAAAATGTCAGGGCAGGGTGACCATATGTATCGGATATTTTGACTACACAGGCTCGACCCCTACTCTGTCGAGAACCTGTCCTCGCCACGTGTCGACCCGATTGGACCTTCTAGTGCATCAGCAAAATCAGATTGTTATGTAGAGCTCTAGACAGGTAATCACAAGGTTCACAGTACTACAGCAAGGTCCCCTATTGTACAGCTGAGCTACAGGTATGGTACAGCGCCACAGGCTGTACGGCCGATTGGTCAGCACGTACAGCGTCGTACAGCGCAGGGTGGCTGTGCAGGCGTGCACAGCGCGTACAGAGGGCACAGAACATATGCCATGTAGCACGGTATTTTTTTTTTCTTTTTTTTTTTCCTTCTAGGCCCACCAAATTACTTCGAAACCACTAGATTTTTGTAAACTACGAACATAGTACTACATATGTATGCTAACACTACCTCGCCCCCTTGGCCCACTGTGGTCGTCGCATGCAGCGATAACTCACATCCCCGCTGTCCCATCGCGTCCCCCTCGTTGCATCGTGGTCGTCGTGTCATTGTCGTCACGCCGTCCTCATTGCATCGAGGCCGTCGTTTCCTGGTCGGTGTGCTGTTCTGGGGCATCTCCCTTGCTGTGTTGTGCGCACGACGTGTTGTTGTCGACTCTGGGGGTATGTGGTTGCGCACCTGGCGGTGTTGTCGTCATTGTCCTCTCCAGGCGTGAGGTCGCACGCATGTCATTGTGGTGGTGCGGGTCAACCACACTGCGCCCTGTCGTTCTTATTTGGGGGGCGCGGCTGCCCACACCTCCTCCCTGTGTCCTCCAGGAAACGGCAGTGAGGGTGCAAGTGCGGTTGCGCACGGGTAGTCGCCGCCGCCGCATCCTCCAGACGATGGTGGTGGTGTGGGTACGACCCACATGTCGTCGCCGTTGTCAGTTCCCGATGGCGTCGTCGTGGTAGTGCTGTTGATGGCCTTGGGCCATCAATGGCATTGCTTCGTCATCGTTGTCGTCTTGTCCTCCAGGCGACGGCTGCAGTGAGGGTGCGGTCGCACACGCGGGTCGTTGTCGCCGTGTCGCCGTGCCCTTCACATGTCGTGGTGGGTGTCATGGCGTTGTCCATGGCCTCACCACATCGTCGTGGTCATCGCGGCCTCCCCTCGTATGCGCATCCTGCGGCGTCGTCCTTGTCGTGTCGAAGTCGTCGTGGCATCTTCATCACGCCGTTTTCGTCACAATGTGGTCGTTGTGACCTCCCGTCGTATGCACGTCTTGTCGCGGTCGTCGGTAGGCCCTCCAGACGGTGGTGTGGCTGTAGGTGGGTCACGTACGTCGTCGTCGCCGTTGTGCACGCGTCGTCGTGGCGTTGTTGATGGTGGTGGACCATCGACGACGTTGCGTCGTCGTCGGTGTACTCTCCAGGCGGCGGTGGAGGTGGGGGGACAGTTGTCATCGTCATTGTCCTGGCCTTGTCGTCGCCGTCGTGTCACTGATGGTAGTGACTCGACAACGACATCATGTCGTTGTTGTGGCGCCGTCTTTGGTGCGCCTGCCAGGTGGTGGTGTGGGTGCAGGTGCAGGTGCGGTCGTGCACCTCGTCGCCGTGTCACCGCCGTGTCACTAGTGGTGGCGGGTC
>JBBPTF010000546.1:0-14049 GCA_038094015.1 Phylloporus cf. gajari
CTCTAAAGTTCTTTGACAATGACAGGCTAATTCATTAATGGTTTGAGACTTTGAACTGTCTAATAAATTTCATCTCTGGTCTTCTAAGTTTCTGAAAGTTCTGACAAGTTGTATCTTTAGTCTTCTGAGTTTCTGAAAGTTCTGACAAGCTGTACATATAACCTTCTGAGTTTCTGAAAGTTCTGACAGGCTGCACATATAACCTTCTAAGTTTCTAAATGTTCTGACAAGCTATACATATAGTCTTCTGAGTTTCTGAAAGTTCTGACAAGCTGTACACATAACCTTCTAAATTTCTAAATGTTCTGACAGCCTGATTTATCATCATCTGGATATTCTGACAGTTTAACTTGTTATCATTTGAATGTTCTAACAAACTACATATCTAACCTTTGAAGTGTCTGAATGTTCTTATAGTCTAACTTACTTTGATTTGAATATTCTGACAAGCTGTATCTTTGACTTTATAGATTTCTAGAACACTAAATAGTGGTATTACTATGAATATATGTATATATATATCTGATTTCAGAACATTTAGAACTTCAGAAAAAATGTCATCTTCCTGATGTAACAGTCACTGTTGGAAATAAGTGCAGCTATGGTGGGTGAAACAAGGCAGCCTGACAAAGCAATTGAGGTGCCCTTGCATAGGGTGTCCATTGAGGTGCATCATGGCTAGCAGGGTGTGGGGCAGAGGGGTGTTATGCAGTTGAAAAGGCCTCTGGTTGTTCTGCCATTGTTAATGCTGAAGGTTGCCACAAAGCCATGTGATGCTGCTTTGTAAACATAAATAAACATAAATGTCAAATCTTGCAATTCCCTGCAAGAATGAACCATAACTAGGCCCTAAGACCCTCTACTACCATATTGGGAATGTTGGAAATACTCCAATACTGTCACATAGACTCATCCCTTATCTCCTTATTTACCAATGTACTAGAGTTGTGGCCGATGACTCGGCAGGTATCTTGTTTACATTTCAGAAAGAGAAGGAGTGGGATATCATAGTAAGTAAGGTACATGCATGGAAGTTTAGTGTAGTACATGGTTGCATAGGTACAGGTCATACAAAATTTATTTCAGACTAGATGTGATTCACAATGTAAGCAGGAATAGAAGAATGAGCACAAGGTAAAAGTGGTCATATCTGATGTGTGTAATGATTAGTATGCACATGCTTTGCCCTTTCCAGGAGAAGCGCTAACATGAATGCGTTTGAATGGGCTAGAAGGAAGACTAGTAGGGGGCTTGAGAACCTTCATGTGGCGTAAAAGCATAGAGTAATAATGCTTGTTCTTCTTCCTAATGAGGGCATGTGAGAACGCAAAGTAGACTTCAACCATAGCTCCTTTGAGCATAGTCTCATACTGTGTCAGAGGAATGAGTTGATCATGAATATCATACACAGGCAGGGGACAGATATTGTGCATTTCTTTGAGTTCTTCTAAGCTATCCATACAGCATGGAGCTACAGGCCAAGAGTCCATTGCAAATTCAGATCCAAGGTCAGTGACTTCATCCTTGTCTTGAGTGGTTACTATACAATTAGAAATGTAAGTTCATTCAGTAGGATTGTGGTTGAAAGGGGACATTTACCTGTAGTGACAGTATCAACATTGGTAGTATTGTCATTGTCTGTTGGTTTGTGCTACAAGGAGTATTGTCAATCAAGATGTATTAGGTGATGCATGTCACACTTACCTCAAACAACCAGTGCTGTACTTTGAATTGCATCTTTCCTAGGTGCTCACTCATAGCACTTACGATTTCCATGCCCCTCTCCAGTTTGATGATCTTTTTGAAGTTCTGAAGGTGGTTGATACATTTTTGGATGTTGGAAACTGTGGCAGAGAAGTCAGTGGGCATGGTAAGTGACATAAGACGACAGCTCAGTTTGATGTCTTGGAAATGCATGTTGAACGTATTTTCCAGATCAAAGTTGCCATCAGGAGCAAGAAAGAAGTCATTGTGTGCCATAAGGAAAGTTCCTCATAGCACCAACTCTGTGCCTGTATCTGTTTGAATGAGCAAGTCATTACTCTTGCCTGTCTGAAATTCGACCTGTTGAGTCAAATTTGGAGTGGATACAGAGGTAGAGTGAAGATTGGGATGCATGGGATTGTTTGAGATGACATTATCGGTAGCAGTCATACTTGAAAGATGAGAAGAGGAGGATGTGGCAGATTGAGAAGTTGTTGGGTTGGGAGAGGAGGGTTGCTCAGAAGTAGACTGAATGGTAGGAGCAGAGAGCTGTTCAGAGGCATTCTTTTACTTAGACATAGTCATGACAAGTGAGGGATAACAGTTCACTTTGTGGATAGCAGCAGTTAAGTACTACAGCTCAGTGTATGATCTGTGTAGGTTTGAATTCCACTAAGATTGAGTGGCTTGAGTCTGACAGAAGTGGTGTTGCTGCATAGGGTAGAATCCTCCATTAAAAGTTAGACTTGTCAGGGCATTTGTTTGATGGAAGTGGTATTGCTGAATCATTCATAAAAGCTTAGACTCGTCAGGGTCACCATTTGTTCTCCATAAGGGTGATTCACTTTATCAAGTAGAATGGCAGAGTTGATAGCATAGTATTCATATAGTGATATGTTTTTTTTTTTTTTTAATAAACGGATCATGTCCAATGTTACAAATACTGATTTGTTCCAAGCTTACAAACAGCAGAGGGCTTGATTGGGAGGTGATTACTAGCAAAATAGTGGTGAAGAAGTCATAGTCCAGTACCATTTTCTTGCTTGAGTTTCTATCATGGCAGAATGAGACCAGTGAAAGTGCTTGGTGGGTATGCTCACCAAGTATGAAGTCAAAAGCTTGCTCCCAGAGGGTACCTTGCCTCAAAAGGGGCATTATTTGACATGGTCCTTAATTTTTCCTCTTATTGAATGTCTACCTGAATTATATCACAATTTGTTGCAAAAAGTGGCTGATGACAAGGAAGGAGAGCTGAGGAAAAGATATGCAAGTCAGAGAGCATAACAAATGAAGAAGAACAAGCATGGAGTTGACTGCTCTGAGCAGGCAGAGATGAGTATGGATGAAAGGACGATGGACATAGATGATACTTTGGAAGGAGAAGACATCAAGATGGGGGATTTAGCGACTCTGGAGATTGTTGAAGAACATCCAGACTTTATGCAGTTACCAACTGATGTGGAACAAAGAGCATGTTATCAAGCATTTATTGATGCTACATCAAATGCATCATTATCGTACTCAGTGTGTGTTGTGTGTGCACAGGAATTGTGGAGTCACAAAGGTGTGTTTTCAACGAATTTTGAATCAATATGATCTGCAAAACAGATCAAAGGAACCAAATATGTTTTACTGGACATACCTAATATCCAATGACTTTTGCGACCAACTATACATCACATGGCACAAGATCTCTGGTAAGATATGTTGCTTGTTACTGAGTTTATCAGAGGAGCAGGCTCTGAGGCAACAGCATGGGTTTGTGATAGTTGCACATGAGCACTATCATCTGGTCATCTGCTGAAGCTGAGCCTTGCAAACAATCTTTGGATAGGCAAGGTTCCACACAAGCTTGCAATACTTACACTCCCTGAACAATTATTGGTTGCATGACACTATCCATGTTGCTATGTTGTCAAGCTTTATCCCTAGGATGGCCATGTGTCAAATCCTGCTCATTTGCAATGAGGAGTCATTGGAAATGTCACATTATACAACATGAATACAGACACAGTGTCTTTGATGTTGCAGGGACAGCTCTTGCCACAGCTGGTGATCCAATTGTCTAGCATTCTAGCTGTGACATACATCAGGTTGAAAAAGCTGTCAAAGTCATGGCTTAAATCTACTTTTCAGGTTCATCATCAGGTCATATATGAAGCATTATTGTGGTTGAAAGAGAATAACATGACATACCATGACATTGTCATATCACAAGAACAATTATGATCACTTCCTGAAGATGAAGTGCCTTTTGAGATCATAGCTAGCATTCAATATGAAGAGCATGAGGAATTAGCAGAACAGGAGAGAGCAGGATATGTATCAGTAGATGGGATGGATATGAGTTGTGATTAAAGTGGTTGTTGAGTTGTCATTGAGTTTGCTAATTGCATTGGAATGATAGCCAAGTTGAAGAAACACAATGAAGACGGTGAAATTGAGATGAGTGGAATGGAAGCTAGCAACAATGAAGGTGAGAGTGCACAGTGGTTTATATTGTCATTATTTAATTTCTTCAGGTGACAAAACAATGTTAGATGAGAGCAGAACTGTGATTCCTTTGCATTTTCTCGGTGTCAGCAATACAGAACTTGACCATCTCTCAATTGATGAGCGGATGAAGTATGCACTTGCCAATACTATGGGAGAGAAGGAAGGAGAATATGTTGTTTGATATGGTCAACATCAGCAAATCCTCACACTCCTTTACATAACTTTCAGGCACTTTGGCACTTATCTTAAGTAATTGTTACAAACAGAAGTTGTCAAAGTGTGTGAAGTGTTAAAGTCCAATGCTCAAAGTATCATTAAGCACTAAAGTTCTGCTAAGCTAGTAAAGTGCTATCACTATGTAAAATCCATGTCCATTGCCAGCACCTGGTGCCTGACCTTCAATTTGCATATGACAGATCAATCTTCTCTGCTTTTCTGGTACTTGTACTCAAACACCAGTCAAGTTGACTGCACTATGCGCAATCCTTGTCCGCTGCCACTGAGTCTCATTCTTTGGTTCGTTATCACATTCTTCATCTTTGGTCTTCAATAATCCCATTGGTCAACTGGCCCCCTTCTTCAATGTCTAATACTTCAATCTCCACACAATGATCTTCTCCACTCTTCCAGTCCCACGCTTATACTCCTGGGCATCGAAGAGAAAAAGATTGCCAAGTCTTCCTGCAAAATAAATTGCCCCAAGTTCATGAGAGATTCAGAATGCTTGCTGATGGTGGCGAGGAACGTGAGAAAAATGCTGAGATAGGGATTAAGAGTAGACTTTGCAGGTTGGATTATGAAGGACAAGCGAAAGCATGCAAAATACAAGTTATAGTGTATATTTGAACACTTGTGAGAGTTCAGGTGCCAATGCACTGTCCATCAATGTGGGAGAGGTCTGGATTTGCAAAGGGTCTGATTTTGATCCAGCATTGTCAACATATATCTGCTTTTCTTCTACATCTTCCTCAGGCTGGATGGTGGCATTTCGCTTGACAGAAACATGGAAGGGAACAGCTGAGATGGTGTTGTGACTACCACCACCCATCCTATGTAAAACAGCACTGAATTGACTGTACTCCAACATGGCCCCAATGTTGATCACTGCTATCATAATCCACTTGCATTCTTTGGTGCCTTCAAGCTCAAGACACTCAAGAAAGTGGGAGAGAGTGGGAGTAAAGTTGTTGAGTTGAATGTTGGTAAATAGCATTTCATGAAGGAGAATGAGTAGTTCAGGTACTGTTGCATCCAGCTGAGGTCTTCGAGCCTGTGCTGTAGATGATCATATAAGAAGTATGGACTTGCAGGATGTTGAAATGGGTGAATGGTGGTCATGCTATTGATCAGATATAGTTAGTATCAGTTATGCAAGACGAAATGTGGACAAGCCTTTCACAAAGTGGTAGACTGCCTGCAGCTCCTCACTCTCTACCTCGCAACTGAGGAGATCAAGGTGGTGGTGAAGTTTTCCTGCACCAGGGGTGTCTGTGATGCCCTGAACATACTGCTCTTTAGTAATGCCCTGTCAGCATTCCTTTTCATGCTTGACTCCCATTAACTGCATGGCAACAATACTGACACTTGGTGTGGGTGAGTTGTCAATTCATGCTGCAGATCGATAGGAAGAGGATTTTAGGCTGACAAGAGACTTGCTCTTGTGAGAGTCAGCACCATTGGCAACAGACACTGTATTTTCCTGTGAGACCACATCTGCTGTGAGAGCAGCACCAGACAGCTGGTTGCAAGTGACCATTGTGGTGACAGCCATGCGATATCAGACGAGGTCACCAAAAGCCTTGAGTTAGCCAGAGTGGAAGGACTTGAGATTGGCCTCTTCAAGGAGACCTGTGTAAAAGGTGTATGCAAAATAGATGAAATCCTGAAGATGTTCAAGTGCAAGAGGGGAGGAAAAGGATGCTCAGCAGAGGGCCTCAAGGAGTTTATGGAAGGCATGTGTCCAAAGATGGACAATGATGTTATACTTTGTGGGAATGACCCACAATGAGGTAGGGACAGAGGGAAAAAGTGATATGTCCAATGTATTGTACATCATCTCGGCTAGTCTGAAGAGTACTGAGTGAGGACAAGAAACGAAGAAGAGACTAAGAGAAGGAACTGACTGTTTATGATTGGATATCAATTTGAGCCACTTTTGCTATTTGAGCTCCTCAACAGAAACATTGCGAGTATGTGGATGTAAGAGGACAAGAGCTTCTTGGTGTGGCTAAGATAGTTTCTAGATTGTGGGGGCTGAAGACCAGAAAGTCCAGGAGAGGGGGGTAGGAGCATGAGAGAAGAAAGGACAGTATCCTAAGAGGCGATTTCAAAAGCATGGTGATCAGTGTACTTGTTCACATAGTAAGAATGAAAGGCATCATATGAATTGTGAGGCCCTATCTCTGGAGATATTCTGTCAGCCCCATACACTGGAATCAGATAGGTAGCATGGTAAATAGTGTCAATGTGGATGATTGAGATGTCAGGCTGATGACGGGTATTGTAGCCTGGATGCACAGTCCACATCCCTGTGTCTTCATCAGGTTCATCTGAAAGAATGAACCATCAGATGACAGCACAAGGGTAGTCCTGTCCATCCAGAGTCCTAAATGAGAAAAAAGTATGGATGCAGACAACATCCATTCCTCTCATTCCCAGGTTCTCAGGGTTTGTGGACACAAATGCGCAATCCAGTCGCCAAGGACTGTGCCTCCATGATGGGCAGGATCAAATGATCTCACGCCATATACCATCAATCCTACTGACATCACTGGAGGTATAGAACATAGCTGATGTGGCATTAAAAACATTGACCTTGCCATCATATAGAGGGCACTCGTGAAGGGGAATATCAGCAAGGCTACAGGGATCTTCAGGATTCACCATTTGGGACAAGAACCACTGGATAAGCTCACGTAATTGAGGTATCTCAAGCTCAAGGCTTAGTTTGGCTACAGTTTGTGCATGCTTTTGTTCTGGAAGAATGGCATCAGAGCAGATTCAGCAGTAAGATTAGTTGAATACTAATGAATGGTGCATGCCAACTCAACATGCACATCTACACAAGTTGGTTCATCCACCAGTGAATCATCATCATCATCTGGTCCTGGGGAAGTATCATGAGCAGGACTGATGTGGCTCTGTGTTGGCCTTACATCAGGCAGATCTGGAAGTATGACATTAGTAAGTTCAACAAATATATGATATATTACATACATGATTCCTGAAGGATGGGAGATACAAACGATCCACTGAGTATTTTGCATTGGTTAAAGTCAACATGACATCATGCTAACTTGTTCAGTCGCTGGTTGGTTATCAACATCTGTCTGAGTGCATTGTTGTGATTTGACTGTCTGTACAGCTGTTTGACAGCTTTAATGTGCTTCAACTCAGTGATCGAAGAGCACAAGCCATTTGGGGCATCAAAGAGACATATGAGATTCAGATAGTGCATCATCACATGCTGGCAGGGGAGTGAAAAATTTGACACGATGTCCAGATAGAAAACTCTGTGGTAATGGTGGAAACACTCCAGTGCGTTGTCAATAGCACTTATGGTGGTCTCAGTGATCATATTGCAACACACAAGATAACAGAACTCAAGGAGGGTGCACAAAGCCCATACTATATCATGTGGGACATGGCCATTGATTGCTGGAAGGTAAACCTAGGGACAGGTAAACACAATGCTCAAGGCAGTAGACTTCTTCCTACCTTCATTAATGCTTTTGAATCGTCATTGGTCCACTGTTTGAAGTGGCATTCTTGTGGGAATCACCTCAATCCAGAAAAGGGGGCAACGGTAGCAATTCTATGATGCACCATTGTGAGCACTAACCAATATACACCATGTTGAAACTTACCGGCGGTCTATGTTGTCTAAAACAGAATCAGCATCTGCACCATACCTAGCCTTGATATACCGCTCGACCCATTCTACGAAATGGTCCTTGAAGGTGCCTTTGATAATTTGATGCAAAAGATTGAAAGCAAGAAGTTCATATATGTCTACGCAAGGAAAGTCGTTTGTGAAAGGCTGTACAATTTTTCATGAGCATATCCACAGTTAGAGGATAATATCGCATACCACTAGCTTGCCAACGATGCCATACTCATCCCACAGCTGGCCCAGTCCAAACAACTCCAAAAGTTGTGTGAGTAGTGACTTTGTGTGTTCCTGACAACGATACAATGCATCAGAGTCAAGATCTTGTCATGGTGCAAGGTATCTTCATTGAAAATAAGAATCAAGAAATTGAAATGCTAAACCACTTACTTCAGACACCAACTACATACTATACATGCAAGGAGGACTTGTTCCTCATAGTCAGTGATATAAGGGCCAATCCCATAAATGACACGGTGGAAATGTCCATCCTCAAAACATACAATATCTGGGGCTGTCATGAATGGTTTCAATGATTGAAGAATAAATGATAAGGATGAATGGAAGAGCTGGTGACAAAATTGATGGAATTTGTTTGTCTTCACATGTTCTTTTGTAGCTATGAATATATGACTAACATTAATGCTGATAAGGTACAAATGCTTACTTTTGGGCATGGCTAAGAAGCTAATAAGTACTAGTGCATTTCTATGTGCATGTCGCACATTGTTGCAGACATTCCCAACAGACAAATAAAGTGGGTAGAAGTCATTTTGACCGGTTGCTACCGACACCGTCATTTTGTTGCTACCAAGGATGATTGGCACAAATACTGAACCGTGTGTTGCAGGGTCCTGTGCAATGACATCCTGTTCTGCTTTAGTATTAGAAGCAGGGGAGTTCACAATGCCTTACTGCCTGATTCCATGCCCAGTCACTGGACATGAAGTCATGCTACTGTCGCTCATTTGTAGCTGAAACAAACTCACAATATGGGTGGTAGTCCATCTCACCTGAGAAATCCGGGTTGCCCAGAATGTTCCACATCACTTCACGTGGGCTGCAGAAGTATACCTTGTAATCATTGACCATCCAAGGAGGAATATTGTTGACTGGACAATCACTGCTGTAGTGTATAGTGAAATTTTCCCATTTCACATCACTGAGCTCAATTCAATCAATAGTCCAATAAAGGTCCTTGTGATTGGGTATACAATCACTTCCTTGGGACAAGAATAACACCTCATCGTCTGCCTTGAACTGAGCCTTGGCTAAGATCTCTAGAAGTGCATTGATTTGGGTGCCAGGCATTTGATATTGCATGTAGAGGAGATTTGCAAGTCTAAATTCCATTTCATTGTTGAATGGCAACCAAATGTTGGCCAACTTCTCTGGAAGGGGAAGTGGTAGGGCACCTTCAGGCAGAAAAGTCCCTTGTGCATCACATGGACAATCTGTAGAATCAGATTTTCATTGGCAAAAAAACATACCAAGTAGTACCCATAACCTACCATTCAATAGCATATGATAGTTTCGAAATATCCAGTCTCTGAGACCAAAAAACTCAGTATCCACATTGGGGGAAGGCAAAGAACCAGGGGAGTACCCATCAGCACCCTGTGCCTCAGCCTCCCCATCAGATATATCCTGTTGACCATCCATTTGACTTGATGGGCTTGCAAACACTGGGTGTTTGGCGTTCAGGTGTTGAGTTAGCCCAGACTTGTTCTTGAACCAATGCCAACACTTGGTACAGGGATACTTCAATAAATCTGCTTCCCAGAGCATAGTTTCAGTAGAAAAGCTGTGTGCTGGCAAAGTGAGCCTGAATTGTTTGTTTATTGGGTAAAGGCCAGACATTTATTGCGGTTCGCCTTTTCAACCCACACCATAACTGTACTAGTCAGTGGAACGTCCATCATGTCTTCTAACACAGCATGGCCAGCCTTACCTTCAGTTCATAAAACACACCCATCTAATGCTACCAAGTGTCTTGGTCTGCCAGATCTTCCTGCCAAAAAGTGAACACCAGCTGAGAAGCAAGCGGATGAAAAACTTCTAACAGACCAACGAGCAGCAAAGACTGCCAGGATGAAGAATATGATCAAACAAATGGGTATACTTGAGTGGAAGATGGAGACTGACCAAGCCACAGTGGTTGCTCAGGTGAAGCCCATACACCCACATCCCAAACCCTATTGGAATTGTCAGTGTTTATCTTATCTTATCTTATCTGACATTCCATATCAGTCTTGATCAACAATCTTATCTTGATCATATGCATGATCATCATGCTTACTATTCAGATATTCTATTATCCATGATGACTGTCACAGTATGACACACTTGTCATATGTTATGACTAATGGATCACCAATCCATGTCATGTGACTTAATATGCTGACTGATACTCCACTGCTCATATTATACCATTGGTTGATGCCTTATAGCTACTGCTCTTATCTTCTTATTGCTATTGGCTATGATAAGAGCTTTATATGCTATTGGCTACTATTGTTCCACCTTTATGGAACTCCTGTATACACGTACAAACAGCATGTACTGTATATAAGGAGGAGCTCCTCATAGTCGCTCCTCTAACTAGAACAATAAATTCTCCTTCTCTAGTTCTCATATCCAGTACTACAGGGTTTATCCCTTATACTGAGATCATCCTAGACTACTGAGGTCACTCCCCTCTACCATCTATAGGGTCACTCCCTCCAGTAGTTAGTTACCCATCTTTTGGCTATCCACCTTCTTCGGTTACAACCTATGACTGGTTACCTGGTGAGTATTCCCACCAGAGCCACGTGACTTTCTTCCTCTGCATATGAGTGTGATATGAGCCCACACTCACCACATGTTGCTACAATCGGAGTCGTACTTCAATAAACCCATCAGGAAGAAAGCATCTGAGGGTGGTAAACCTGTCACAGCAAATGATAATGGTTCATTTAATCATCAATGGATCATATGACTCACCAATCATATCTTCAGAGTCAAATGACATTGCCAAAACTGCAGCTACACAATGTGGCCTGCTACTGTCAGGTATGTCTGCTTATTGATGGCTATAGAACCCACTAATAACTTCAAACTTACCAATGCAGATGAACAATAGGTTGATTGCCAGAGCAGACTGATCAATGAGGGTATCAGCGCAGGCAAGAAGGTGATCAAGATGAAGACTACCTTGCGTACAGCCATTGGCATTGCCCAAACTCAAGAGAACACAGCAGCAGAAGAGAAAAACAACCTGACACATGGTGTGAACTGTGAGAAACCAAGTACTGCTGACTCTGAGTACGTCCTGTCTGTTTTACACTTATATGATGCTGTTGTTGACAGAAGCCACTCTATTTTTTCTCAATATTGATTGGTCTAGTTCGACTATGGATGCAGTGGTTGCAAGGATTATAAATTGGGCTGCATCAGTCAAAAAATCCCACAGCACCAAGGGCAAATCTGCACCAAGTGCAAGTTTAGACATAAGCAAGAACCCATTGGCACATACAGGCAAGTCTATCACAGAGTTGGAAACCCTGGTTGCCAGTGATGCAACAGGCCCTCCTCCAACTGAGGTCTCCACCATTGGTCTGATCAAAGGTATGACAACTAAGTAGTATTGCTAATAAGATAGTGACTGATTACCTGACAACATAGATGATTTAGTAGGCAGCTTTGGTAATGAGGACCAGGACAATGAATTGGAGAGAAGAGCTGCTTTGCTTAATAAAAAGCTATTGATTTGCCATTTGCTACCAGAAGTATCACATTACTCACACAATGACAGAATACAGTCTCTATCACAAAGAACTCTTTGGATGGTCACAAACACAACTCAGAGGTGTTGCCACGGGCGAATGACTACTCTGTTGAAGCTGTCCCTGATTTCCCCGAAAGCCAGATACTGCCATGGGTTGAGGAATATGATGCTGAAGATGACTATGAGCTGTATGTTGAGGAATATAATGCTGAATTTGAAGCCAAAAGCCAGGTATCACTACATTGTAACACTCTCATTTCTGAAGTTGACTATCATTACCAGCTGCCAAGTCGGGCTGGTAAGCACTCACTCAAAAGGAAGTGGACCAAATCAGGGGATGTCAATATCAACGTTGATGGTGACATGGTGATGGCCTCAGAAAATGCCTGCGACAACATCGATGTGGAAATGGTGGCGGGGGATGGGTTATGCAGTGGGCAGAGTGTGATACATTCAACTACCCAGGTGAGTTTTATGTGGGTTACATTGACAATCAATGATATTTCATTACTTTCTTACCAGACCACAGTGACTGTGTTCAAGAAACCAGTGTCCAAAAAAGTCAAAAGTGACCTGGATGTTCATTCCAACCAATCACTGACAACTGGTATACCCATCTACTCCTCCAACATTGACCCAGAGTGATTCGAGAAAGATCCATGGCAGGACAGCTGGAAATCTAAGATCCTCCCCACTCTCTGCCTTGTGACCGGTGCTCAAACAAACATATGGTATACCCCAAAGAGTAGTATTGTTTCCCTCTTGATGCTTATCATACCTGTTGTGTTCCCTGATTTAAAGGTTTTTGCTTGCATGCTTACACAGACACATAAGTGTGTCAAAGCAGTATGTGTTTTACATGCATATGTGTAGTAGCTGATCCACTTTGACAGGCATACCAGTATCTCTGCAATAGGAGGCATGCTATAGGCTCAGTGGTGCTTACACAGTGCCTTAGCCTTTTTGTAGGTTCATTGCAGGAAACCATCGATAAAGAAATCATGATCCTCCTCAATCAAAACAGCTTTATCTACAAAGGCCTTGAGAAGAATGACTCCTTGAAAGCATTCCATAGTGATCTCATCATCAAAGTACTTGCAAAGACATACCTCCCTGATATTGCTGGCCACATCCATGTCAATGAGCTCACAACAAAGGATATCATTTATTGTGGCATCAAGGGTATTCTAGGCCTTTGTAGTATAGCAGTATTTTTTTTTCTTCATCTCTTCCAGCAATTACTGACATTCTATATTTTCTTACAGATCAAACGTGGCTTACACCTCATCACTGTTCTTGGGTGGGAGACTGTCACACAAGGGAAAGGGGCTTCACATGCACCCACCACATTCAATAAGCAAGCAGGCAAGGTAATAACTAGTGAGCACTCCTTCTCTGACCAGAACTGGGGAGATGCTATGCGAGGGTTCACCCATGTGGCAGAGTGTCACTCTGACCCCCAGTTGGCTGAGATTCTCAAACAAGCACAATTGATTGCTAATGAACTGGAGCCGGAGACCGACAGTGAGGCTGTACCTGCTGGTCAGGCCATTGAAGATGAATATGCTTTAATTTGTAAGTGATCACATCTTCTTTAAAGCGTATTAACATGTTTTGTATAGGACCTGTCTCATTCTTGCTCCTTTGTTTCTCTCCTGCATCTCACTGCAAGTCTCACCACCATTCATTTCATTATTCAATTGCTCTACTTATTTTCTCCACCATTGCACATCCCCTGCTCTCTCTTCAATTGTGCCATTCTCCTTTTGGTTTTTGATCACCCATACTGTTTAATTTCTTTTCGTGTTACCCTATTCTATCTCCCAATTGCTCCACCTATTTTCATATCATTGCCTACCTGCTGCTTCCTCCACTTGGGTTTCTTTTGGACTGTACCTTACTATCACGATTTAATCTCTTTTCCTGTTGTCACATTACACTGCTCATTTCTATGTTTGCCCTTATTCAGGTTGTGTTTTGTTGTCTGGTTTAAGGAATAACCACTGTGCTTTGATTCTCTTCTAACAAGTCCTAAAGCAGTGACATGATCAAAAGTTTCAAAGTAGGTAAGCAGAGGTAAAGTGCCAAGGCTTGGAAACATGAAAGCATGCCAGTCAAAAGTCCATAAAAGTGCTTAAAAGTGCTTTTAAAGCACTTCAAAAGATGAAGGATCTGCTTTGAAAGTGGTTAG
>JBBPTF010000548.1:0-14030 GCA_038094015.1 Phylloporus cf. gajari
CATCCTCCTCCCCTGCATCCTCCTCTTCCTCTCCCCCTCTCTTCTTATCATCCTCCTTTCCCCCCTCTTCCCTATCATCCCCCCCTCCTCCATCATCCTCCATCATCCTCCATCATCTCTCCCTTCCCCCCCTTGAAGAAGAGTACTTCCATAGATACTAAGTATGTCTCTGAGTTTGTCATTTTTCTTCACCTTGCTCTGCAGCATATCTCTTTCTGAGTCTGTTGGCTCAGGAAAGGTATTCAGTATGTCCTTTGTTTCCTGTTTGGGCTGTGAGTGCAAAGTAGACATCATCTTTTGTTTTAGTTACTACATGCTGAAGTATCAGCTTTGTGATTGTTTGAAATCTTTTAAAAATCTCAGACATTCTCTCCTTGAGTTTTGCCCAGTAGTGTCAATCAAAGCTTTCATTCCAGCTTTTTACCATCATCCCTACCTTCTCCCATATTCTTTCAATGGTTCTCCTTAGTATCATCCTTCATCTGCTATCTCTAACCATGCCTGGTCCTCTAGCATATAGTTAGAGTTTTTGACTTTATAAATAATAAATTGGAATAGGATGGAGGAAGAATGTCTGTGTAAAATATTTCCCAGCCTTATTTGCATACCACAAGATTAGCAGTATCTTTGTAAGATGTGGTGGGAAAGGCCCAGCCAGTACCATCATAGGCTTTGCCTATGGACTCATCCTAGTATGCTAGTGCACATATAGAATGTCTTGCACCAGACTCACATGCTTGAATCTAGAAAGGGTAGACCTCCAAGAAGAGTATCATATCTTCTCCTGGGAGATCTGATGGTGGAGCTGGAGATAAGTGGATCCTAGCTCTATCTGTGCAAGGTGAAGACACTTCACCTCTATCTCTCATTTGGTTGTTGTCAAGTGACTGAGGGGTAGGAGGTGAGATGGCTGATGAAAGTGGGCAAAGAGTGGCTTATTGTCTTCTAGACAAGTTATCACATAGCTGATTGTCTATTGCTGCTTGACTCAAACCCTCAGGAAGCAGTCCAGGTTCCAAGGACAGACCTGTATTAGCTTGCCATTGGGGAGCTGTTTGAGGGACTCTCCCCTGACATCTGCAAGTGACGCCTTTCCTAGTGTAGCCAGTAGTGATTTAAAGTCTGGTCCAGTCTGGTTTTTTGCCTTCCAAATAAGGCAACCAGCACCAGTGATTCCCACACCAGCTATCTAATTAGAGTTGACAGCAATGCATGTTGACACTTCTAGTTAGAGAAATTGTCTTTATTTCTTCCTTCCTGCAATATCTCTTCAATAAATATTGCACTTGCAAAGGTTGGTTTTCTAGAGAGTGCTCAGCATTGTTCAGCATCACCAGGCACCATGTGTGACATTAGCTTTTGCCTGCTATTGCCAATGATGAGCATGCCTCTTGCTTATTGTTGACAACAGCAAGCTCACATATCTCACCATCTTCTGGCTATTTTTATCAGGGTTTTCTTCTACAAGCTCAGAATGTAGTATAGATTTCATTTGTACATACTCTAGGATGTTCAGTGCATGTTCAGTACAGGACTTTGTACTGCAACCTCAACACCAGTCAGCACACCAGACACACCATATGGGCACCTGTCAGTCATTGATGTACATTAGTTCCCTTGACATGTCACAATGCTGGCTCTTCGCCTGCACTGCTTGCTATGGCTAGCAGTGATTACACACACTTGCTTGTGATCGACAATAATAAGCTCATGTATCTAGTTGTTCCCTTAACTAATTTTCACCAGGCTTTTTTCTATGAATGGAAGATTCACATGGCATTGTTGCTAATCTTAATTCAATATATCAAATGTCCCTTGTCATTCTGGTGTCAGTAGTCACCTCAAGGACAGTGTGAACAGCACAGAGTGCCTCTTATGACTGTATTTCCTCCTCCTCCTCCTCTTCTAAGTCCTATTGGCTTTCCTGTTCACTGCATATTACAACTGGACTGTTGTTCAAAGAACAATTAGCAAGGAAAGGCAGGAGGGAGACATCTGGTACACTACCACTCTACCCACAGCCTGTTCATGTGGTTTTGCCAGGGGATAGAGTACCAGTGAACCCAGGAAGTTGAGCGATATCATTGAGATATTTGAAGTGCAGGGCAGTAAAGCAACTCTGGATCATTCAATACTGGGCAACTTGATGTGCAAGAGCAGGATGGATGTCCTGAAGCTGTTGCTCACACCTTTGCAGGTAGGTCTCTTCATCTTGAATGAATGTAATCAGACAACAAACTTCTGTGTTGAGGTATACAATTTCTTCTTTTACACATTCTGTTTTGAAGAAGAGGTCCACCACATGATGACCAGCAGGAGTAGCCCAAGGATGAGTTGAGATGTCTTGATGACAATTGTGAAGGAGGTCAAATTCAGCAAGGAATGCATACTCCACAATTTCATCCCACTGGCAGGTATAGCAAGGTGGATGTATTGCCTGAGCAGTTGCATTTAGTGTTTAAAAGTCTTGTTAGGTCCGGTTTTTTGATCTGAAACTTCATAACCATGACCTAACTGGTTATGGGAACTTCCAAATAAGGTCATAACTGAACCTTAACCATTCAAAACCAGCTATAAACAATTATATGACCAGTTACAACTGGTTTTTAAAACACCAGTTATTCTCATAGGGGTCCTGCTTTATCATGGTAGAACAAGATATTCTATAGACCAATAGCTATCTACTGACCCCCTATGTGAAAGATTAGACTCAGAAATGACTGAGATAGGATTGATTTAACATGACATGTCAGTTCATGAGACCTAAAAATATACCAAAAGTAAATGTAGGGCTATAAAATCAGACAAAATACTAGGAAATTACAAAAAATAGGGGAGATAGGAGGGGTGGCTATGCACTTCCTATAACCAGTTACAGACCAGTTATGACCAGTTTTTTGCAGTTACAGATTTTTCCAGATCAGTCATAACCTTAACCATAACTGATTGTAACCTTAACTGACTATAACTGATCATCAGTTATGATCAGCTATGGTTTAGTTAGGTTACAGTTATGGGAAGATTATACAACTGGACCTTTAAACACTAGCTGCATTTTATTGATCAATTGCAGTACAGATAGCCCCAGAGTAGGTTTAGAGGGCTTTTACAACATGTTTTCATAACTTATAGCTTTAAAAATTATGAGTGAACATATTGGACAATAGAATATACATACTTGTCCCTGCTCTGTTCATTTTTGTAAGCTCGAAGATGTGTGATATGATAAGAGCCTTCAAATAGTCAAGGGCCTGTTGAAATGCCCTATTGGCAATCAGCTGACCAGCATGCCACCACTGTAGATCTTCAGGTGTCCAGCATTGGGCAATATCAAGCTTGACCTCAAGGTCCTAGACAATCTGTAGAGTATGGTTGTATTTTTCTTGAGCATGCCAGTGTGCAGTCTCGACACACTAGGTTATGCTTGTGTTGCCCTCATATGTGAGGCTGCTATTTGAGGGTATCACAATCCAATCTGATCTCTTTATCTCAAGTTCACACTTATATGATGTTAGCTCATAGATAACAAGACAGCAGGAAACATACTGGTTGGTGTATAAATTAATCAACACTTGTAGATACTTCATCTGAAGTGTTTTAGATGGGAGTTCATATGAAAGTCCTTCCAGATAGTCTTTTTCTTCTTTCAACCACATCAAGAACACCAACTGATCTGAAATACACAACTCACACATCAGGCCAGGAAGAACATGCTTCACATTGTTAAGAATGTTGAGGGCTTGTTTATAGTTGTTGAACAAGATGTTCACTGTACAAACATTAGTAGCATTCAATGATAGGCTTCCCATTCACTCACTGAAATTTTCATATGCCTTGAACTCATCAATGTGAGCAAAGTAGGCATTAATGTATTGTTGATGATGAAATGCACTAGCATATTGAATGGTAGAAGCTATTACATTTGATTTTGAGGAAGTGTGTTCACATGTCTCGAGGTCTTCAAATCTGAGTTCATCAACATACAGAGTGAGGTGAGAGAGTTGACAGAGGTGCTGATGTGTAGGACTATGAAAAGCACTGACAAGACAGTGTGTCAGTTCGAGTTGACCAAGAGTACTCCTTGTGATTATAGTAGAGAATTGACAACCAATATCATATCCATCCCTGAGGTCACTGCCAAACACATCAATTAATTTTGAAACAACAGCAAGAGGATATTTCACTATGTAGTGTCAATCAATAGCTAGTACACCAGAATAAAACAAAAACTTACTGCTTGCTGCTATAGACCATATTAGCAATGAGCAAAGACATACCATGATGACACAGGGCCAAAAAGATCCCAGTTTCATTATATATTCCCCTTGTCTGTTTTGTCTTCTGGTCATCCATATTCTTTCAACGTTCAGTACAAGGATTTGTACCATCAGACTGACATTGGAATTATATGTAAGCTGGGATATATGAAATGAAACACAACAAACCTCTTTGCTAGTACTTGGATCATCATGCTGAGTTCCAGGTCCCTTGGAGAATGAATTAATGTAGTTGTGGGGAAGGTAGCATTCTTGTGAAATGACCTGAGTGGTAGGCAACTTGTGAGAGACAGGCATAGAGGTGTTATCCTCATCCAAGGATTGGTGAACCATGTGCTTGAGGGAATCATTTCCATCCATCACATATAGCAGTTTGAATCTCAAGCAAGGTTCATCCTTCAAGGTATACATACATGCAGGACAAGCATGTTTGAGCCACCAATCTGTTGAATCCTGCTTGACAGCTTACATTATGAGCATATCTACCTCTCTCAACACCTGGAGGTAGATATCAAGGAAAATTGAGAACTGGTGCAAAAGATAACAATGAAAAGGCACCTGAAAACCGCTCTCCTCAACTAGAGGCACCAAAATGTGGTCAAAGCCTTACCCCTGCAGATTTCAAAGTGTCTTGACATGCCTCACCTGGTGATGCTCATTTGCTCCAGCCACCAACTCCACTAAATCCTTTTGATGGTATATGCAACATGCTGTTTGGCCATTGTTTTCATTCGTTTTATAGATTTCCTGCATGGTGTGCAATGAAAAATGAGTCCAGTTTTTTACATGGCTTGGTCTGCTAGCAGGTATCTCTAGCTTTGTACTTATTTTATTTATTTATTCAACAACAGCACAAGTGTTTGCTCCAATGTCAAACAGTCTGTCTTTAGCACATGATCTAAGCAGTTTGTTATTGTTTATTCATCACCTACACTCCACTAATCTATTTTATAACACAATCTCTGTAACCTGGCATGAAAACCATGCCCTCATCTCCACCACTAGCAGATATTCCCCTCCATGAACTTCTGCAAGCAATGAACTTAGCTGGTACAACATCTAATTTTTGCCATCATGAACACATACTGATTGTGGATAGATGCTGAGGGGGAATCTGTGGTATGGATGAGAACAACTACAACCACAGACACAATCACTATCACAAGAACTCCACAAACTCTGCATGTATCCCTATCTGCCCTATCTCCTCTGGTATCTGCAGTGGCATCTGCATCTCTTGCTCCACCAGCTAGGCTCTCTGCTTCTCCCACAGTATCCTGTTCTATGATGGCATCTACAGCTGTTACTTTGAACTGTGCCCATCAAACAGTCAAGCATGCTGAATACTTCTAGCCAGTATTGTGTGCATTTGTCCACTCAATCTACCCTCCAGTACCCCACATATATTCCACATCCATCATCAATCCAGCCCTCTGAATTCGATGTGGAGCTGCAGGGCTATTATGTCATTACCATTGGTCAAGAAGTTGGTATATTTTACCACTGGTGAGTCTATTCATCTATTGTTTTTGTGTGTAAATAACATTTCCATTCCATAGGTGTGATGTGACAGAATGTGTTAATCATGTCAGTGGAAATTCACATCAACACTACAATACATTTGAAGATGCCCATCGCTACTATGCCAAAAAGTATTATGATAGGTCTGTGTATGCATACCTGCAGAAAGGAGGGCAGTTCTGGGGTTCTCCTAACTAGACAATTCATACTCTGTATAGTAGTCAATACACCTGTTGAATGCCTCATGACAAAGTAGTTTAAGTGAGGAACATATTGTAAACATGTAGTCATCATAGTCATGTATGTACTACATCTGTGAGAATGATGTAATGCATTAAGTATTGATGCCTGTCTGTAGCAACTCCTAAATCCTAAAGGCCTGTGCTGTCCATATATGCTACTTATATTGCTCATTCATACCCGAGGGGGAGCATAGAAATACTTTGCTTCCTGTATAGTACTATTCCACTGATTCTAATACATGATCTAGCACAAAATGTTGAAGTCTCTATTCGTTCACTATGTGTTTGCTATCATACTGTATGTATATCTCAATCCAAATGACCTATATTCACCCAGGCATCCACCTATTTCAAGTATGCATAATCTATCATAAAGATAACCTAGCCATCAAGTGATACATCAAGAAATTTAACTTGTAGTGCAACTGAAACTATGGTATCATAGAATAATGGCATCAAGTGAGAAAGTGAACCAGGATCACAGACTGCAAGCTTCCTAAGTTCACAAAGGATGTCCTTTCCCTTGGCTATATGTTGCCATCCACCATGCATAAAGTTCTTGACCTTGTTGGGCCCTTGTTTAGCAACACTATCTTTCAGCTTCTGGAATTCATTTTTCCACTGTTGTTCTGGTCCTAAATCCATGGTCCAGAGTTCAACTTTACATATTATTAAGTCAAGATTGCAAAGCTGTTGGTTGCAAGTGGGAACTAGGGTAGAATTACACTGCAAGGGGGCAGATGGCAGACCCAGCATTGCACCCTTATGACAGTTCAGTGCATGATCCCCAATTGATGAGTTTCAACTATTTTCATCAAAAGGTTAGAATATATAGTTGTAATATGAGACCTGTTGACTTATGCTACATGATTTCATCCCTCATGAGAGTTCATTATCCAAATCTCAGGATGGTAAAAGCTATACTCACCTTGCCATATGTAGACAGGCCTTCTCATTCTGTGCTTCACACACCCTGTGAATGTAATAGGAGTAGTACTCATTTCTAGTAATGATAATATTAGAGACTTACTGAAACTTGTGTTTAACAAGGACACTAGTAGAGAACAAATGATATCAGTCAAAGTCAAACTTATGTAATCATTAAATAAATTGTTGAATCAATGCACTAGTACCCTTGGCCCAGATTGTATTGTGTGAGCAATTAAACCTGCTTCTAACTAGATGCCTACTATTGAATTTCATATGATTCTCTCATTCAATGTGGCTTGAAGAAGCCACAGCCATGTTCTCGGACATGTTGTTCTTACACTTGAGGGTGATTGAACATATGTCAAATGAACTCAGGACAGCAACTCTTACTCCTACCCTCTTATCTTCATGCTCCATGCTTGCCACTATTCCAATGGCTTGGTGGCAATTGCCAGTGTCATTGCTTCATCTGACATTATCACCAATCATAGTATTGTTCAAGTTCCCAGTGAGGTGATCATAGACTAATTGTTACTTTTTTTCTTTTGTCTTTGGATATTGCATTGTTAGGCATGGAGAAGAGAGGGTGTGTGATGTATTGTAGTGTACATACAATACATGGGAGTGTGAAGTGATGTGACTATAGAGTGTGTGAGGGGTGGGTGCAAGCACGAGCCAGCTCAGAGTGGGGATCCTGTCATGTAGGTGTGAGCTGTGATCCCAGCTGAGTAGTGGAGAGTGACAAACAACAACACATGTAGCGAGCGGCTACACACCCAGAGAGAAGGAGGAAGGAGGAAAAGAGAAACATACTGGTTCAGTGCCATACTGGGGGAATGGTGTATTGTAAAAAGACATGATGTATATTGGGTTTTGCTTGGATGTATGGGGCCAGGATTTGTGCATACTTTTGTAGGTATGACAGAAAAGTGTCACTAGTCTATCGGCCCTTGACTTTGACAACATTGAAGGGGACATTGCACAGTAGGTATTCTAGAGTGGACCCAATACAGATTATGTGCCCCTTTAGAGATGGGGAGCCAGATGCTTTTAGTGCCACATCAATTACTTTGAAAAATTTTGAATGAGTTAGAGAGGAGAGCCCATCATTGGATTTGTATATGAAGAGGTGGGCCAAGGCAGGTGTGTGGTTGATAGCGAAGTGTAGTTCTATGGTCTGAAAGGGGTCCAAGGGGCTGTCTTGTTTGGCCCAGTTGATGTCCTTGCCAGTTGAGGAGGTCTTGGTGCAAGGTAAGTGGAGAGATGCAATTATTAGACTGTTGTGGTCTGTTTGTAGGGAAAGGTTTGCTTGCATGACATGAGCACTCAGGTTGAATGCTTTGAGATTTGAGACTGTGAATTCACCCATCTGTGCTATGGTGTAAAAGAGAGAGGTGAGGCATGCGAAAACAACCATATTGAGGGGAAGTGAAAAGTTGAGGTGCGTGTGTATTTTTTTGGTGATGTCTATGATGTATGGCAAGTGGGGCAGGCATTTGGAGGATGGCAGAGCAAGTAGTTTGGTGGCTTTTAGTAGGGCATCAGTTTCTTGTTGGTTGAGCAATCACTCCACTCCATAGATGGTGTACTAGGCACGTATGGCATTGACATAGTTAGCAAAGGTGGAACCTGCATATGATCCTGCAAGTGTGGCAATGAAGGTATATAGGACCTCAGCAGAGACTGGGGCATGCAGTTCTTCAGGGATTTCCTTTTGGTTGCAGAAGGTGTGGAAGATGAGGAGGCCGGTGCCATATGTTGTTTGGGTGGAGTCAGCTCAAACGTGTGAGATGATGTTGTATAGCTGTTAGATATCTGTAGGACTGAGGGGTGCCATGGCTTTTTGAGGGTGGATTGGTTGCCACAATAAGAGGCACTCACTGGCAGGGCAGTATGTGTGCAAGGTGTTGAGGTTTGGGCGAGTCACCACCTATGATGTACAATTCATAGCAATTGAGAGGAGGGTGGGGCATGGCACTGTGTGCATGTATATTGTGGGTTCAGGTGACAGCTGTGAGGAGAGGTTGGAGAGCAGGAGGGAGAGGGATGTGTGGCAAAAGGAGAGAGCGGGAGGGGTATGTACCTTGTGAAATTGGGTCTGCCAGGTTGGAGGTGCTAGGGAAATACCACATGTGGGCAGTGCATTGGGCATCAGACAAGGTGGCATGGATATTCTTGAATGCATCATTAGCTGGATGGTTGCAGCTATGCCCTTTGTGCCAGCCTTTGATGACCTCTTGATTGTCTCCATGGACAAAGAAATGAGTGGGGACAGGACGGCTGCAGAGAATAGCAAGTATGAGGAGTTTCAAGCCAATGCTTTCAGCCCATCTGATTTCCTGGCTGCCTGAGTTCCACCCTGCATTGAGTGTCCATACATACCAGTGGCCACTAAGGAAAATTCCAATGCTGGTGGTGGAACTGACATCTGAGAAGGCATGTAGTTCAGAGATAGGGTGGTTAATAGATATGGTGGAAGGGGGAGCTGGTGCAGCTAGTCATTCATTCCACCATTTAAGGTCTTCAGATATGCCTCAAGGTGAGGTACAAGGCATGAAGGGTCTGTCCCTGAAAATGGGGAGCATTACCTCAAGATTTGCAAGATAAGATTTCCCTTCTGGGAAAATGAGAGCTGCATGAGTGAGTTTTCTGTGCAGGAATTGTGTCTCATGCAGGGTGTGGGTCCAGTGTGTGTTCTAGCTGGCAATAGCTTGTACATATTTGATGTGTTTGTTATCTGTCAAGCATACTATGCATTACTCAATGTCCCATGTGAGTCTGAGGAATGTGGGTGAGTGTGAAAAGGGGGTGTCCTTTGATGGTTCCCATAGAATACCAAGTTCACAGGAGATACAGTTAATATCCTTCATGCCATAGCAGAACTCAGAGTCTGCAGGGGATCAGATGAAATGGATTGATAGGTCAGCCAGGGGGTGAGAGCAGTCTTCATCAAATTCCTTATGAGAACCATTAGGTAGAAAACTGCCAGATATCCAGGAACAACTGCCATGGGTAGATGGACCACCTTGAGTACAGATACAGTGTGCCACTTGATTCCTTATGTGGTTATATTTGCCAAGTGCATTCCTTGGTATGTAGATGGATAAATGGTCATCTACCCAACAGAAAATGGGACCAATGCCAAGAGAGCACATGATATCTGTGCCTACACTTGCAAGGTTGCTATATAGACCTTCTGAGGGTCCAAAACCAAAACAGGCAGAGATGTCAATGGTAAAATAGGACTCAGAGAGGCAGACAACAAGGACATGCCATTGAGAGTGGTGGAGGGGGATGGTATGGTAAGCTTTAGCAACATCTCAAACTCCACCCTGTGAACCAGGGGGAAGATTGGCTATTATTAATGAAACAATCTCAAAGGTACTGTACAGGGCTGGGAAGGCATCAGGATCAACTAGAGAGTTTATAGAAGGGACAGGTGAGAGTGAGTGTGGGAAAGATAGGTTCTGTACTAGACGGAATTGCCCTGGTTTGCCTGGTTTAGGCACAAGTGATAGTGGAGATGTTTGAAAGTGACTGAGAGTCTGTTCTACCTCATTGTAGGAGAGTGGTCCTAGATAGTGTCCTTTGAGAAATTCCTTATGTACTATCTCATCAAAAATGGTATGGTTCTCCTCAATCTAGGGATTACTGGGTGGTGAGAATGAGCAGGATAGTGACAGGATGTCAGCCATGAAACCATGGATGAGACTGTCAACTATGGTTGGCATTTATGTAACAGATTGGCACAATGTAGATGTGTGTACCATGCATGAGGTTTATAGGGAGTTAGTGCACATGTGTCTTTGTGCACATAGGTATTGTTGAACACCATGGCCTTGTTTACCATATCCAGAGTACTCATGTTTGGCTGATCTGTGGGAGCACGAGCAGCCACTTGGCTTCTGCCAGTCATTACACAGGATTTCTCCTTCAGAGTTAATGAGGGCACTGCTGGATGCTTGGCAAACAGGGTAGGGGGTTCCATCCTAGAGGGTGCTGCTATCACATTCATGGACTCAGTAGGAGTGCCTCCTGAGGCATTTGGGGCAGGTGGAGTGGCACTGGGAGGGGTCAGTGCAGGTGCACTTTAGCATGTGTGTGTTCACTGATGCTTTATTTGGAGGGGGGGACAGGGAATGCTAGGGATGTGCAGCTTTGACATGGGGCCACATTTGGGGGGGGGGAATGTAAATGTGAGTTGTGGTGGCATTCCACATTCCAGTCTGCATGTGTGTAGCATTTCTGGGAGTGCCGGGTGTCTGGGGATGACAGTCCACTGTTGCCCAGGAGTGCTTTGACCTGAGGGCATCAGGAGAGGATGTGTACAGAAGACAGGGGTGTGTGTGGGGGTGTTTGGTGGAGCGCACCAGAGTGTGGGGTAGTAGTAGTAGGGAGGCAGTTTTCAGGGTTTGACTGATATTGTAAACAGCTGTCATGCCCATCAATTAACAAATATCATATATTGTGTCATTTTGACAAGAGGCCTTTTTCCCCCCCTCCACCTTACCCTGTTCAATAAAGCCCATAAAAATTCTTCAATTTACTATAGGCTCAATAGGAACGAAATGCAAGGGAAAGCATCTCAACAATGCTCTCAACAAATTCCTCCAGTAGCAAAACAACAAACTCACTGATCTTGCAAGAGATAACAATGTCTCATTTGACTATGTAAAGTCACTCATCACCACCAAGTTCCACTATACCATGACCCACAACCCCAACTACATAATGCTTTAGTACATGTAAAGGCTATCGAGATGAATGCCAGTAAGTTACTAGTATTTTCATCCAGCAAACTGTCTTGATTACTTCATGTCTCATGTTTGTTAGGTGTGCCCATAGGTACAAAACTCTCTAAGAAGACCTCAAACAGAACACCCTTACTTTTGAGGAAGAAAACAAATACATTCAAAAGCTAATAGAACACCATGACTGTCAGACTCATGGAGCACATGCAAACAATAGTTGGCCACCTAAGATGTTACATCAATGATAGATAGGGTGACATGAGAGGTCAGTGATATCTTGCTATCTGTAGAAGCAAACCACTGATATCTAAAAAGTTCAAAAATATTTGCAACCACACTGGTATATATGCAAGCTTTTTTGTTACACATGGGCATATCAATGACTCTATTCAGTTGACTTGGTATACAACTGACAACTCATCTGAGTTCTGGGAGGATGTCCTTCAACACCCTGTGAGCAATATTGCTTGGCAATATGAACAATGGGCATGTGCTCAAAATCAGAGTAAGTTTCTGTATTCAACAGTGAGCACCCAGTTTGATGCATCTCTACAGATCTGATTGAGCAAGACTCTCTGAAAAATGTACAATGTCAGATTACAAAAGCTATTATTGACTCCCATTCTCTCAGCATACAACTTGAAGGACTTTGTTCATCATAGAGCAGGTTGCAAACAAAAAGGAGATATGCATGAATTATATTAATTATGATATGAGTATTGTTCAAACATATGAGGTGAAGCTAGTTGGATGTTTCAGAGTGAAATACTCCAAACAGTTGAGGAAATGAGCTAAGTGGGAATACTCACTTAGATAGGAGACTTGAGGTGGTAATCAAGGGTAAGGTAGTACAGCAGTGAAGGGTGGTGCATGTACAAGAGAACAGCAATGGATATTCTGTTAGAGGAGCAACTAGGTAGGAGCTGCTCCTTATATGCAGTACAGGTTGTTTGTATCTGTATGGTAGTTCTAAATATGTAGAACAATAGTAGCCAATGGCAGTAAAATCTCTTATTGTACTATTAGTAATAGCCAATAGCAAAACATGAGCAGTGTAATACAGTAAACATAATGATCCATTAAGATAGGATCATATGTAATCATGCTTACTTGAAAGATAAGATAGATAAGAAGATAAGTATGATCTAGTATCTGACTGATGCTGACTGATGACATAAGTATCAGCCTCAACACTCCTCCTCACTGTTCATGTTGTGAACCTTGTAAGGGTAAGACTTTTCCATCCCTGTAAGAACTTGATCTTGCCCAAGTTCTTTGTGAAAATGTCTGTGAACTGTTGGTTAGAAGGAATATAAAATAGTTCAACTCTCCAAATTCTACTGCTTCGCAAATGTAATATTGAGGAATCTGAATATGTTTCATTTTTCCTTTCTGAACTGGATTAGAAGCTATAAAGATAGCTTCTTGATTATCAATGCATAAGAGAGTGTGATTGATAGGAAATCTCAGTTCTTCAAATAGATTTCTTATCCATTGGATTTGCTTGGTACATTCTGTCATGCCACAATACTCTGCCTCTGTTAAAGAGAGGCATACTCTTCTCTATCTTCTTGACAGCCATGACACTATGCCATTTGCTAGAAACATTGCATATCCAATAGTAGATCTAGATGTTTCTGTGTCACCTGCCCAGTCTGTATCAGAAGCAACAATTAAACCTGTTTGATCTCCTTCTCTGGAGTATTTAATGTATAGGTTCTTGGAATGAACTAGGTATCAAACTATTTGCATACTTCTCATCAGATGTTCTTCTGATGGATTCACTGAGAATTGCAACATTTTTATGATCAAATATTATAAATCTGGTCTGGTTTCTAGCATTATATAAAGCAGTGATCCAATCACTGATTGATATCTGCCTTGAAGAACTGCATTCACTTGTCTTTCTTTGGGATGTGGTGAATATCCAGTTGGTAAAGGGACTTCAGTCTCCTTACAGTTCTCTTACTCAAAGTGTCTTATAACTTTGTTGGCATATACACATTGGTCAAGGATTAAAGTTCATTTTTTACAATCTCTTGTGATTCTCATGTCAAGATATTCTTTGGCTTCTCCAAGGCTTTCCCATCAGGACATGAACATCTTTTTGTGATTGAGGATCTGTGTTCTGTTACTATCCAAAAAGAAAGCATTGTCAACATAAATGATAATGATAATAATATCCCTGCCAATGAACTTAATATAGATGCCTGAATCTGAAATGCATCTTTTGAAACACATCTTGATTAAGGATAGATTCAGCTGCTTGTTCTATTAAAGCACAGCTTGCTTCAAGTCATAAATGGCTT
>JBBPTF010000549.1:0-13973 GCA_038094015.1 Phylloporus cf. gajari
GTAATAGCTCATTTAGTCAGAGATCTGAACTGTCTAAAAAGCTAAATGTCTAATATCATCTAAATGGTCTAAAATTAGACAGTTAGATCAGTTTAGACAATTTAGCTAAAACCTAGACTTGCTGATGCAGGCCCCACCCAGAAAGGACCAAGCCAACGACGGAATCGATTGGACGTCAGGAAATGATGCACATAGCATCGTATGTAACAGGGAACGGGACGGGACGATCGCCACAATGAGTGACAGGCGATACAAATGAAGACGAGTGTGCTAGCTGAAAAGGACGCGGGTCACTAGACACCACAAACGCAACACCAGGTACGTACCTAGGACGCCCACGGCACTCATTAGTAGAGCGACGAATACGAGACCAACGATGGGCACATCAGATAAAGAGTGAGCGACATGGGCCACAGCCATAAACGATGGCACTAGCTGGAGTGTTCACGAGTCAGTAAAGTCACCACAAATGCAAGTCGACAGGCATACCTGGGCCATCTAACCCGCCTATCAAGGGTAAAAAGCGTTCCGGATGCAACTCAAACCTACTCCGTCGACGAAGAAAGTTGAAACCGCGAGCCACAAGGGTCAGCAGGAAGAACCGACCTGCAAGCCCACACGAGCATATCCAGGGCAATCCAGATAAATTGAAGTGATCAGACGCGATCTATACAAGCTGCAGAATATTCCTCACTGCGAAATGGACGGAAATCGAGACGATAGCACACACTTTCCTTGAGGGTATGGTAGATGGTTCATGTTTGGCTGTCTTGGTGGCCTAGGCTCACGTGCAGCAGGTCAGAGGTAGTATTGAATTCATCAGAAGGTTCTAAAGTCAACAAGGTAGAATTCTGACAGTCGAGTCCTTTTCTAAGATCCGAATTGTTTGACCGACCTCGGAGAATCAGCTGAATCCTTTGTCGAATGTTCCGAAACCCTTTGCAACTGGGTACTTGAGTTGTCACAAACACGAGACATAGGGCAGTGCTTGCACGTGCAAGTGCAAATGGTCCACGCTGTTGAAGGGTGGTATGTGAAACCCCATTCTACGTTGAGTTGGTAAGTGCAATATGGGATGGGATGAAGACCTACTTGCGGCGTGTGAGCGGTACTTGAAGCTTATCAAGGATGCCATGTCTCTCTATGCATCTAACTTCCCAAATATTCTAAGCAAGAGAATTGATGAATACTTGTTTCATACCCAGGTCAACGTCTTGACTGGTAAGATTTTTGACACTACCTACGATGGAAAGACATATCGGTGAGATGTAAAGACACCTTTGAGGAAAACTCACTGATATGGGCTTTGGGTATTAGCTGGATGTGGTGCAGACTTGCTGGGGAGCGATCACGGAAAGCCAAAAAGTCTGTGTCCTGGAGACCATCCAGATTCAACACAGTAATGAAGACGGTATTCTCACCTCCCATACGATATCAAATGCATCATGATCGGTTGAGTAGGCCTTGCAAAAAACGCAATGCGATTCAGCGTCCCTGGCGTAGTGAGTGAGTGTGCCATCGTCGGCCTTGAACGCCGGCTGTGGATTCTTTGGTCGCACTGAGACGTTGACGAGAAGCCATGTGAATAGCGGCGTAGACATTATACTCGAGTGTCGGGCGTTGTTTGTCGTGGTAGAACCAAAGAAGGCAACCAGGCGTGCCGACTCGAATATGTACTGTGCTCAGCTCGGTCGAGGCTTCGACCATTTTGAGTCTTATAAGTACATGACCGTCTGAACTGATCGTTTACCCGCCAGCTTTCGTACGTCGCCCTTTCTCGCTCACTCCGTATCCTGACCATCTTGATATTGAAGCACGTATATTTGCGGGCCGATTGTCCTTTTGTTCCTGCCACGCAAAGTCTGTGCGCCGGTCAGCCCACGGACCTACGAATCACTGCACCGTGCAACACGCAGCGCGCAGCCATGTCTACATCCTCCGATACGACCCAGCCGACACTATTTGGCGACGAACCAGCACCAGCAATGGACGCCTCGTTTGATGCCTCTCTACCTACCGCTCACGAACCCGCCGAGGCCAACGAGACGGCCAGCTGTGCTCACCTCGCTGCACTTCTCGCGGACTCTCGTGTGTCCGCAGGCGTGTTGAGCAAGTACAAGAGCGTCGTCGCGTGGTACGCTCGTCGGATACAAGACACATCACTGCCCGCGAAACGGCGCAAGGTATGTATGTTATGTCTGTACGCATTGGTTCAAGGTTCATTCCTCATCACTCACGCAGGTCACTGTGCCAACATGTGATACTTGCCATTCTACCCTATCGCACCATTTGTATGCCTATCTTGTTCGTTTGCAGGTTGCTGGACGAACGGACATGTTACCAACCACCTTCAAGAGACAGCGCATACCTTTTGTACGTTTCCCACTTCCCCCATCCCACCTCGCGTCGCCCATCGTTCGTTTTCTACTTCTTGTTTCTTTCTTAACGTTTTCCAGGCGTCGACACTCGATCCGGCTCGGTTTTTTGTGCCGATTGTGATGATATTATATACGATGAAACAATCGATGCGCTGTATCTCTCTACCGTCCTCTCAGTCGAAGAACACATGACTCTATTCCAAGGTATATTCCCTCTTTCTTGTCATCTCTCGCTGAGCCTTCACGTTACCAGTGTCCAAGAAGTCGAGGGAACCTTACCAGCCCTGGACGCCGACTGAGAGCGAGTCTAACGCACTCAAGGACACGATCGTCCTACCCTGCCAGGGCCGTCGCGGCCTCCTTGTTTCCTCAATGTAATCCTTCAATGTTTTATTCACAACCCATTGTTACGGAACTACTTTCTGAGCGATAGGCACAATCCGGGCCTGTGCAAGCGTGAGGACTGCACTTGCTGTGAAATGGACAATCTTTTTTCAGAGGCAAGTTCGCCACTTACCGCATTGTTTCCCAGAAACGTTGAATACGCGAATCTGACCTCCATGTTCAGGTATACTCATCTAATCAAACACCATTTGGACCCACGTCCATCCTAACTACGACCTGGACCAAGCCCGAGAAGCTGGGGGCAAACTGTAGCAAGTGCACTAAGGCGCATGAGGTGGTGAAACGTTTGACCATACGAAAACTACCGCCCGTGCTCAGCTTTCAATTCAAGGTATGTCAGTCATGGACTCCACGTCCATTTGCCAACGATGAAATTGGTAGCGATTTGAACACAAGTCAGTCTCGCAAAAAATTGACATGCCGGTTCGGTTCCCGGCGTCACTTAATATGGCCCCGTATACGACCCTCGTAATGAGCCAGACAAGCAAGGACGGGGACGGATCGACGTGCGTAGCTTTTTGACCACATGGGCGCTGAAGTGGACGCCCGGTATAGGTACCCTGGACCAGAGGGGATGTACGAGTATGACTTGTTTGCAGTGATCAATCACGAAGGGCAACTGGAAAACAGACATTATACCAATTTCGCGTGGTTCCGAGACGAGGTCGGTTTCTTACTGTAATGCATTTGGGTTAGGACTGACGCGGGTCGTAGTGGTATCGCTTTGACAACGACAAGTGGGCTATCTCGTCCCTGTGACGAAACTGGCTAACACGTAGGATATAGAGTAACTCAGTCTAACCTGAGAGCCTGCCTGAGCTCGAACGCCTACATGTGTTCCTATGTCAAGTGCCACCTCGACTACAAACCAATCATGAAACCGACGTATCGCGTGGCGAGGGACAACGACATTGTGCGCGAAGAGCAGGAAAAGTTGTGGGAAATAGCGCGAATCAAAGAGGTGGATGATGCACTCATGGCAACGATCGCCGGAGACTAGTAGTGTTGAGACTCAAGCTCAAGATCGAGTGAAGGGTGGACACATTCAGTATACAATTCCTGTGGTCTAGGTAGTGTGTCGTAGCCCGCAGGAGTGGTCACGCACGCGTTGTCGTGGTGGCCTTGGACCTTGATGGCGCTGACAACATCGCCACATTGCATATTGCAGGTCGAGTCGCACAGGCACCAGCGCCATCCGCATCTTTGGGGGAGCCACTGATCTGTAAAGCGGTCAGGTAACGTTATCTCTTGACAACTTCTTTGGCTCTTGGCCCACTGCATTCGGGCACTCTGATTGGTGGAAACAGATCGGCATTACCAAAATAAGAACACGCCCTGTTCTAACCCAAAACAGGCCTATTGAAAGTAGACCGGCGCTCTCGACCAATATTCAGATCCGGGCCCATCATAAGTAAAAAAAAAACTGGATTGAATTCAAGGGTCCTAAGGATTTGATAATGTGCAGGGACTCTGGTAAAAAAAAAAGTAGCCATGCGGATACAACTTCAGGCCATCGGAAAGGGCGTCGGCCCATCAGCAGGGTGACGATTTTATTTCGCTCCTAGTTACGTATAAATTCAATAGCCCTCGCTCACACTAAGCCAACAGACTCCCTCCTCATGTTCGACGTTCAGGTGGGTCCTATCTCTTCTCGAATCTGCCCCAGTCTCTGACCCCCGACAGCACTTATTTCCCTTTGAGGAGTTCCAGTCTGGGATGTACTTCAACTCCCTTGATGAATCCGATATCCAGTTCTACAGTGTGTACAGCCAGCCTGTGCTCATCCCTAGTCAGGATGAGTATCTCACTGACCCCAAGTGCGAGAACAATCTGCACGCTGTGGCCAACCCCTCTGTTTACTCGTATGAGCCGTTTACCCTCCAGGATCCTCTCGGCGAGGCATGTGCCACATCATCATGGGGGTCTGCGTTGTCTCACCTCTTCTTTACAGGGTGTCCTTTCCCAGTCCATGTCCAACTTCCAGTTGGGCACCAGTCGCGGTCAATGGGAGGGCGTTTCCCCCTCTCTCTCCACCTCTAGCCAGCCATACGTGCACAGCGAGCTTCTATCTCCAGGTTCACAATTGTTCCATCAACAATATACCCCATCTACGGAGTCCGTCACTCGTTCGCACCGTCGCAGTTCTTGCTTGCCATCCACCCCTCTTCGCGTGTCACCAAGGCCTCATTCAAGGGGGTCCCACGACAAGAAGCTGGCATGCCTCTTCTGTCGGGGGAGAAAGATTGCATGCAGCCCATCTCAACCGGGCAGTAAGGATAAGACCTGTAAGTGAGTATCGCGTTTTGTTTTGAGCTCTGGCTGTCCGGCACCATATTTTCCATCCGCTGGTTTCAACTACATGCTACTGATATCAAACCGTATCTCCCACTGTTGCCTCATTTTTGCTGATTCTTGTACTAATGTGTGCCTTTTTCCAGTCAATGTGCCCGCAGACACCTCAAGTACGAATACCCTCTCGAGTCACGACGTGGGATGCGCAAGTGCAGGTCGCTCGTTCCCCGCACCCACACCCCTGTGATCAATCTGAACGGACCTAGAGATCACATCATCAAAGCCAATCGGAAACGATCTGTCGATAAGACCTCCTAAAATCCTCTCGTCGGCTTCCATTGTCCATGCTCTTTAGGCTGTCTATTTACTTTCTTTAGCTTTGCACCTTATCTGTCGTTATTCAGTTCATCGTCCTATTTTGTGGCATGCTGTCATAGAAGCGTTCTCTTAGCAGGTCCTTCATTTTGCTCAGTTTACTATGGGGTAGGGTATCATATGTCTAGGTTTACACTCTCATAGTCATCACACAGCGTATGTAGGCAACGTCCAATATGATGTAAATATGTTGGAAATGTGAAGAGGTCATTGTGAGGAAGGTCAAATGAAATCAGGCATACCTGCAAACCGACTGTACAAACCCCAGAGCCTTGTGTGAGAGATGGGGAAGTGGAAGCCTACGAGCTGCAAGGCTGTGGCTCTTGGACTTGAAACAGACATGAGGAGGCCATTGTGAGGATATGATGTAGCGTGCGTATCTTATGAACATGCCGCCTCGTGAATCTCACAAGGCAAACAAGAAACCGCGTTTCAATACTAATGCGGGTCCAGTCTGGAACGAAAAGTCTCTAGAATAAATAACGTGAACAATAAGACGCGTACGATAACGCCAATCATAAATGTGCACAAATCCTCATCTAGAACCACCCACCAATCGGTCGCGGGGTCTGCACGAGCCACACACCCAGAAACTGCTCATCTTCCTTGGGCGACCACAAACTCTTGTGTTCCTCAACGTTGTCCACGCCCCTCGGGTAGCACCACGACATCGCGTCGTCGCCGTCCCCATGTCGCCGCTGTGTCACCAATGGTGGTGACTCGACAACGACAAGATGTCGTTGTCGTCGCCGTTGTGCACCCGTCGTCGTCGTGGCGTCGTTGACGGTGGTAGACCATCAATGACGTTGTGTCGTCGTCGGTGTGCCTTCTAGATGGTGGTGGGTGTGGGTGCGGTCGGGCACCTCGTCGCCGTCTTGTCACTGATGGTGGCGGGTCGACAACGACATTACGTTGTTGTCGTCGCCGTTATGCACTCGTCGTCGTCGTGGCGTCGTCCTTGGCGTGCCTTCCAAGTGGCAGTGTGGTGCAGGTGTGGTCGTGCATGTCACCGTGGCGTTGTCGTCCAACACCTCTTGCCGGTGATGGCGGTTACTGTGGCTGTGGTTGCGAAGACGTCGTCGTCGTGTTCACGGCGCAGCCAGGTGGTGTCGGCGGAAATGGCGTCGCTGTTGCGTTAGCGGTAGTGGGTGGTGTGTGGCGTAGTAGTACTGTACTAGCCGCGTTGCTGTTGAACGTTAGTCACGTGAGATGTTCGAAAAAAAAATACCTAAGTCCACAGGGACTAGGAAATGTTAGTCTACACTTGATTAGCTTTAGTAGAAGGGGGACTTACTAGGTTGCTGTACACGACTGTACAGAGTCCAGACTGTGATGCCGTGTGACCGTTGCTATGTGACCAATTTGGTGAGGGTGCTGTAACATGCTGTAAATGTTGTACTATGTCATTCTGTTCCTAAATCAGTGATTTGCTGATGCATCTCGCATTGGGCCTTATCACTGTATACTCATGTTTTGTCAATGGTAAATTACTTGTTCTGAAAAAGCGCAGCTGCGTGGTGACTCGCGCGCGCGATTGTGCAAGTTTTGCGCACTGAGCACCGCTTAGAAAATTGCGGAATTTTCCGTGCTTTACCATGCCATAATCGATGTGTAATAACAGAAAAGCATTGTCGACAGAATGCTCAACAAAACGCGAAATATACAAATACGACAATTCAGGGCTTGCTGACGCACTTGCGCTGCATGACTGCGTGGGTCTTCCCAACCTTGCCACGGCGTCCAGAACCATCCTTTCCTTTGCCAAGTGTTCCCGGGAGCCTGGCTCCTGAAAGCCCACCACGCGGCGTTAGCGATTTTCTGCTTCCCCGTAGAGCAGACGTATTGGACAATGGACTTGTTGCCTCTTCTGACAAGGGGGATCTTGCATCCGGTAAGGTAGGCGGAGGTGGTGTTGGCATGGAAGAGACGGAGCTAGATGGATCTGCTTGTTCCTCTCGCATACGAAGCTGCTCCTCGAAAACTCGATACGAGTCAGGACTGAGCTGACCACCAGGTTGGCTGAGTTCAGCAAGGATAGGATCATCAATGACGATGTCATCAGGCTGCGACGCAGGAGCGGGAGAAGGGATGTACAAGGGCGGAGGGCGGCGCACCGGTTCCTTCCCTTTGTCCACTGCACGGGGAGTGGTCGGCGCCTCATCAACCCGCATCTCTGCTGCAGCTGCAGTGGGCAAGTGCATCTCGTGATCACGCTCAGTGACCGTTCCTTTCCTGGAGCGCTTGCGAGTTTTAGAAGACGGCGATACAGGATCTTTTGAGCGCTTCGGGACCCTTGGTTGATGTTCCTGAGTCTTTTTTTAGCCAGATTCATTGCGTCCAGTGGGCTCACCAACCATGTCCTCATTGGAGTCACTGATTGCGTCAAGGTCAATCTCCTCGCCCGATGGAATGGTAGGCTGAACTTTAGACGCCACACGACCCTTAGTCCGATTTTTCGCGCGGGATGGCTGCCGAGGCACTGTGCTTTCCTCATCTCCAGATTGAACAGCATTTTTTCTTTTGATAGGAGCCCGAGTTTTCACTTTGGGTTTTGGCCGAGGTTTCGCTGCAGTTTCAGATGGTAAATCGCGCTCGTCACGGTCAGACGAATTGGGTATAGATATTAACAAAACATCATCGCTGGTGGTGAGCTCAGACATGAACATGCTTTCTATCGGAGACCCACAGGATAAATCAGAATACACAGTGAGCAGTTGACTTAACCCACGTATCTCAGTTGGCGCCCCAACAAATGCGTCGTGCAACTCGCCCTTTCCAAATGAGATATTGTTTAGGAAAACGTCTGGAGTGCGCAAAGCGATCAAGCGATAGAAATGAACTTGTTTGTGCTGTGGATAGCGGAATATGCGGCCTCTGAGTTGCTCGTCGTCTAAAGCTGACCAGGTTGTGTCCTATCGGCATGATTAGAGGCGAAGGAGAAAAAATACATCACACGCACCACAATTACCATGATGTTTGCACATGCCAAGTTCAGGCCAACGAGGCCAACGTTTGAAAGAACAAGAGTCGTCACAGGGGTCGCTGTCATCGCTACCAACATTTTAGATTGCTCTCGAAGTGCACGACACGCCATGTGTGCAAGATTGTGCTTGCGAGCAACATGTGCTTCATCAGCCGCAAAGAATATGTATTCATGTCCAAACACAGTCGATGGAGAAAATTTCCCGAATCTTACAGCCTTCATTGGCTTTCCCATATCGGACTTCATTCCAGGGGTATAGATCTTGACTGCATCGTCTTGAATAGCCTGCATTAACATGTGAGCATATTCTCACCAAGGTCATAGAAACAAACCGTCGTCGTCGCAAGAATGATTCTCTGGGTAAAGGGTTGCTTACTTGCGGCGTACAATGTGGTCCACCATGCAGTCCGCTTGTCAAATCGGCCAACGTGAGGGAGAACATCGAAAGAGGATGGAGTGAGATAACGTCTGATCTCTGCGTCCCATTGCTCGCGAATGTTAACTGGGCAAACGATAATGTGAGGAAGGTCTGGAATGTTGCCATCTTCTGAAGGAAAATGGCGTTGTGCTGAACAAAATAAGAACAGATTGCACAAAGTTCTCGTCAAACGTACCAAATTTACCAGGGAATGCATTATGCTTTGTGAAACACTGCCGATAATATGCCAAGCAAGCAATAGTGCCGATAACTTGCATCGTCTTGCCAAGGCCAACACCATCCATCAGCAACACTGGCTTACCGTCAAAAGCACACTCGAGCATTCGGTAAATGCCAACAAGCTGATGCCAACGGGGGCAGAGCAGCTGGCGACCAGAATTCTCCTCCTTCAGCCACTTTTGCCCCTCCTCGCTCCAAGGATCTATCATGGCGTCCGGATCGGTCCATTGCTGGAAAAAAGGTAGTTGCTTTGCTGGGAGTCCCAGCATCTCCCATAGCATATCAGTCTTGATTTCACGGAATTGCTCCACGCCCTCCCTCCAATCATAGACTTCAATCTTGTCGTCCAACTCGACATCTAATGATTCATCAGCAGTACTTGCTTGGATATTCTCGAGCGAGGCGATGATTTCCCGGCTGATGGCGTTGATTTGATCTTGACTCGCCAATTTGTATAGGGCGTCACGAATGGCCTTGGGTAATTCTATTCACAGCGGTCAGTTTTATTCCCACCTTCAAGTGCTACTTACTTTCTGACTTTTCCGTACCGGCATCTTTATGCGCCGTGGCAAGCATTGCTTCCATGTGCGCAACGTACTCGTCGATGATCGCTTTACTCTCGGCATCATCGTATTGTGTCAACAATGTAAGCAACCGGCGGAGTTCCTTCAAGAATGCCCGAATTTCACTGATGGAGGCTTGATATCCATCTTCCGACATGGCTATGAACATGATTAGTTCAATCATAATAAATGCAAAACACGACACACTTGACCACGTCTTCTTGACGGACTCAATATTTTTGGTCATCTGTGCAACCTCCCGATGATTTGCCTTGCGATGGCGATTCCATGAGATTGTCAGCAACGTCCACACAAACTTCGTGACACTTGGCTTTAGAAGTGGCAAGTTTTCGATGAATGCATCCTCGCCAAAGAGACGAGACCCCAAATCTGTTAGTGCCATGTAAACTTGTGCTTCGTCAGCCATGGGAAGCTTAAATAGTCAACTCTCTTGTAAGCAAATTGGAAAGATAACTCACTTTCTTGGTTTTGAAGATTTTTAGAACATCGCGCGGTCCACTTCCTCTGGACGTCAACACATCGTCAATAAGCGCATTCAGTCCCCACGTCTTTTGCGAACTAGTAACCCAAGCGATCCATGCATTGCAGCCAGCAGAATCGTTATCAACTTTCTTCGTAATGTATGCCTCCTGGCGATCGTCCGGCTGCATCCATACGTTGTGAACAAATGTACTGATGCTCTTCGCAGTGCGCACGGTCCAACTTGGCACAATAGTGGACTTATGATTGTCTTGGGCATTGTCGTCAACGGTCCAAGGGCACCTACTGATTTTCGTCCTGGACTCCCATGCCGCACACGTCCAAGGGAAACCATCAGGATCATTGCTCAGAATGAGCAGAGCAGAAGTAAGTGATTGAGTTGGCATTTGGTGGACAGTGGCAGGAGTAACAGGTGAATGAGGTGAGGGAGGAAGTGCAGACTGAGAGAACCAAGGTTTACATTTCTTTTGTCATACAAAACAAATATGGACACACTGCACTGATAGTTCCGCCCATGTACCTAGCCAGCATTGACCCTAAGGGGATTCCAAATATTATCATAAGTACGACTCATTTCTGCACGGGGGCGTGCCTTCATTGCGTGGCAAATTGTAGCCGTCTAGGACGGTCAACCCTCGGCGTTTCATAAAGCTGCATGTCTCCTGTGTGCAGTTAGTGAATAGCGCCAATCGACATGGGACAGCCTGCTACGGCGGATTGTTCAATTTTCCCCATGACGAAATGTACTCCAACAAATTTTGCTGTGACGTATCCTTTGTGCTTTCACAACGAACCAAATATGTACCTTGGTAAGGAATAAGTTGTCGTTCATTTCGATGACACGCTGGATCCAAGGCATGTTGGAACCCAAAGGAATACATGACGAGTCGAGAGTAGTTGAGAAGGTTGTGCGACGCTTAGCCAAATCCAAGGTGAAACCCAAGCATGGACCGCTCACAATGGGAGTAATAGGAAACGGAAACAACAGCCAGGATCAAAAATTTGTTGGCACAAGTCATCTGAAAGGCTACCCGAGGCAGCCACATCAGCAAAGCGGACGAGTAACGTTATCGCTTGACGACTTCTCCAGTTCTTGGCCCGCTGCATTCAAGCAATCTGATTGGTGGAACAGGTCAGCGCGTATCCGAGTGTCAACCATATATGGTCTAATTTGGGATTTTATCCTGGCAAAGTGAGGTTTTATCCGGGTGCGACATGCTGATTCGGAGGCGGGGGGAGCTTTGCCGAGCTCCCGGGAGGTAAACCTGTTCTGGATCACGTAAACAGAAGTGACGGAATGCAACGGAACTCTCCACAAATCAGAATTCGCCTTCCTTCACATGCGAGTGGTCCGTAAGTCAGAATTAAGCGTTCAAGTCATCTGGGCTCTCGTGCAGATTTGAACGAACAGCAGGAGACAAGATTTATGACACACCATTGTGGTCTGAAACTCCGAACTGAAGCGTAGCTTCCATTTTTCAAAGCAGACCATCAATTGCAAATTCCATATCATGTTGTCGGAGCGTCACAGCGGAAGTTCAGCGACTGGTGAGAAATAAGTGATGGCATGAACACATACGATTGAGCAGAACGGAAACCTTATTACGAGACCTCCTTTAGGAGGCGAGTTTTGTACATTTCGAGAAGTAGTGTGCCTGGATTTTCAAAGAAATCGCAAACCGTGAGACAGATCTGGTCGGAACTCGGAAAAGACTTATTCGGTGATGTGATTGATCGCAGCATGACAATGACAGCTGTCACTTGTCACACCGGCAGTTGCTCTCGCCCTTGACGTTGAGTAGGCAAATGACAATGGCAACGTAGAATATCGACCAAACGGGCCAAACGAACGCACATGAGTCGACGACACATTGCACAACTATGATGCAATATATGCACATTTATTCCGCCGCATTTTTTGTGCAATCCCGCCGCGTTTTTTATACAGTCCCGCTGCGTTTTCTTGTAGTTCTGCCGCGTTTTATCGTAGTCCCACCACGTTTTTTGGGTAGTAGCTCATAGTAGTCACACTGTTTTAAAAACGAAAGCAATGTGCATTGGCAATATAGTACTACATCTCTGCTGTCTGTGCTGTCGTCTAGACCCATTCCCTATACACCTTCGCGCGGAAGGTCCGACTCTGCCGCCTTGCCAATACCCACTCGCTCGACTTCCTCGTCGACGTTGCCTGGTGGCTTGGGGTGCTCAATGAGCGTGTTCAACGGGCGTTTTACGTCCGGCCGTTCGCCCTCGTTGACTGCTGGTGATGCCTTGGTGTCGTTGGCATTGTCGATAGTCGAGCAAGTGGCTGCGCTCGGTGCTGGTCAGTTCTTGTGTGCATTCCTCTGTGTGCTTGGTGGTGCAGCTTGTCCACTGGCTTTGTCGGCCCTGCGCATGTTGCATCTGGGTTCACAATGTCAGTGATCATTTCATGGACTTGCTGACCTTGCCATTGGGTGGCCGTGCGCGTGTTGTTGCCTTGGTCCACTGTAGCCTTGGCTTTGACTGGTGGGATTCGGGGTGGACTTCCGTGGTTGCGTGTTTGCTATCCGTGCTACTCACTTGGTAGGTATGGAAAAGAAAAGGGACCTTAAGGTCGACGATGAATGCGCACATCAGTGGACAGCCAATAGCCGAGCCGCGACTTTCCAAATTGGGTAATTACACCAGTGCTGCGCGATGCAACCTCAACGGACAACATTACAGACGTATATGAGTGTTCCACAGGATGCTTTACATAGGTATTCCTTTTCTTAACTTTACATCTACCTTTTCTTTTTTTTGGGCAATCATATTCACTGCCAGTTTCATGCTTGAGGGTCCCCAACCATCGAGATTGAGGGGGAGTGCACCCAGGACGACCATACCGTGTCCAAGGAGGTGGCAAGCAGGAGCGCGCAAGAGCGCGAGCGGTCGATGACGAACACTGTCGGAATCGATCAGCACACCCCAGGCAGCAACGGCCACGTACCTAGGGCACTACCACGACCACCAGTACCTCCCAAACCGCCTGACAAAGCCGCTATACGGCGAAACGAACCCCAGAGCTTCGAGCTCGAGGGGGAGTACAAGGCATCCGCAACGCGCGAGCTCGAGCTCAGCGCAGGCCAAGTGGACACGTCAGCGGCACCATGGCATCACGACGACGCCATAGACGGTCGAAACGAACTGTCTAAAGCGCCAGAAAGGGTCAGCGTACCTCTAGGACGCCCACATCAGGAGTTTCACAGAAATCATATATGGCCATATAATACATGGCAAAGATGTATAATACGCGGCCAACATATATAAAGTGTAAAAGATGCATAATGTATTATATGACTATACATATGTAAGCCGTTTGCCCAATAAGCAGAACATATTTGACTATAACAATTTGGTCACAATTTGACAATGTTCATCGGCATTCTATCTATGACAAACTCGAACAACCATTTGAGAAATTTCTAACCTGTCTAACCCAATATATTGGTAAGCCATTTGCCCAATAAGCAGAACATATTCGACCATAACAATTTGGTCACAATCTGACAATGTTCACATCGGCATTCTATCTATGGCAAACTCGAACGACTATTTGGGACATTTCTAACCTGTCTAACCTGATATATTGGTAAGCCGTCTGGCGGATGTACATAAGACTTATATCACTTTTCCAGTATCCTTGAAGTTAGCAAACAAGCTAGGTACGGTTGCATTTGAGTACAACATGCTATCTTGTAAAAATTAGCCTAGTCTTTCTGAGTGAGATATCTGGCGAAGACTGTTCACTTTGCTAAAGACTCTTAATTACTTGGAACAATGTCGAAGTTGCTCGA
>JBBPTF010000552.1:0-13930 GCA_038094015.1 Phylloporus cf. gajari
AAGATAAGCTGACCGATATAGAATGTCTGATAAGATTAGATAAGATAAGACATTCTCAACACTCCTCCTCACTGTTCATGTTTGGGACAGTGTAAGGAAAGGTTTCGCAAACCCTCTAGGAATTTTATCTTTCCTAGGTTTTTTGTAAAGATATCTGCAAACTGTCGATTGGTTGGAACATAGAAAAGTTCTACCTCATTGTTCTCAACAGCTTCTCGAATATAGTGTTGAGGAATTTGAATGTGCTTTGTTCTTCCTTCTTGAACTGGGTTGGATGCTATGAAAATAGCTCCTTGGTTGTCTACGCACAAAGGTATGCGATATAGTTTGATTCCCAGTTCTCCAAATAGATTAGTAATCCATTGGATTTGTTTAGCACATTCAGTCATTCCGCAGTATTTGGCTTCTGTAGAGGAGAGTCGAACTCGTCTCTGTCTTCTTGATAACCAAGAGACTATGCCATTCACTAAGAACATGGCATATCCGGTTGTTGATCGTGATGTATCAACATCACCGGCCCAATCAGTATCGGAGTATGTGATAAGACCAGAATTGTCTCCTTGACCATCATATTTGATGCCAAGGGTTTGTGTGTGAGCTAGATAATGAATTATCTGCATGGCTTTCTGAAGATGTTCTTCGGTAGGATTGGATGAGAATTGTGACATCTTTATCACAGAGTATGCCAAGTCTGGTCTGGTTCCAAGCATAATATATAGCAATGAACCGATTACTGATTGATATTGACTTCAGAAAGAAGGATTGATATCTTTTGTGTTAACTCTCAGAGTATATCCGGTAGGTAAAGGAACGAATGTTTCCTTACAGTTCTCTAGACCAAAACGCTTGATGACTTTTAGAGCATATGCCGTCTGATCTAGGGTTAAAGTTTGCTTTTTGTGATCTCTCGTGATTCTCATGCCAAGATATTCTTTGGCTTCTCCTAAATCACGGGATTCCCATTTCTTCATGAACTTCTTTTTGTGAGCGAGGATCTGTGATCTGTTACTGCTCAGAAAAAGTGCATCATCAACATAAATAATGATTATAATGATGTCCTTGCCAATGAATTTGAAATAAATTCCTGAGTCTGAAACACTTCGTTTGAACCCAAGATCAACAAGAGATTTGTTGAGCTGCTTATTCCATTGAAGCGCAGCTTGCTTCAATCCATAAATGGCTTTCTTCAACCGACAGACCTTTAACTCCTGACCCTTCACTACGAATCCTTCTGGTTGTATCATATAGATTTCTTCATCAAGTTCTCCAAAGAGAAAAGCAGTCTTGACATCTAACGCTTCCATCTCCCAATCATTGAGGGCAGCCAAAGCAAATAGTAGCTGAACGGTTTCGAACTGAGCTACTGGCAAGAAGGTTTCTTCATAGTCTATTCCAAAAACTTGAGTAAATCCTTTTGCTACAAATCTTGCTTTTACGCAGTTTCCTGGTCGAATCGTGAAAACCCATCTTCCCTTGACAGGTTTTCGTCCCTTGGGAAGATCGACCAGTTCCCAAACTTGTCTCTCTTTTAAAGAGGAAATCTTGTTCTTCATTGCATCGTTCCATTCTTTTTGTTCGTCTTGAGGTAGCTTTGCTACATCTCAGTATTGTTTAGGAACAACACAATCAGATGATTGAACGGCATGAGATAGATGAGATCTAAACCATACGTTGCTGTATAGGTTTTCCACATCATCATCTTCTTCAGGAGCTTCTTGAACTTCTGTTCTAGGAGGTTCTTCCTCCTGATCTTCTTGAATTGGATCAAGTCCTTGCCTTATCTCAGATTCTATTTCGACCGGATGTCTTTCTCCATATGCATTATCTGGGATGAATCTCGGTCTGGGAATTCTTTGTGTTCTCCGTTCCCATCTCTGTTCGACAGGTTCTCGAACAGTTGTTCTTTCTTCTCTCATTGGTTGGAAGTGACGAGGTCTTGCTCTAAATTCGGCTAGAGTTTCATCATCTCTTTGCCTAGGAGCATACCAGTTCCTTCTGATGGAATCTGGAATTCTCCACACCAGTGATGGAGGTGTGGGTGGAGTAGTTGGTGAATCTGAGGCAAGATACCTCTTATGTTGGTGTCGATCACTGATAGATGATCTGTGACCTGCATCGGGTTCTCTATGTTTTATTCCTGGTTTCATAGGAGTTAACCAATGTTCAGAGGGAGGTTGTTCTGGAGAAGTGAACTCTTGTTCTAGATCTTCTCCAAAGTTTTCTCGTTTGGGAGATTTGTGTTGAGAAGAGTGAGAACTTCTTCTCGAAGGAGGTGGATGATTGTTATCGTCATCATTGTCTCCATTATCTCTTCCATAATCCAACCAATTGTATTGATCATACGGATTAGGAGGTGGAGGTGGATTTGGATCTATTCCTGGTTCAAAAGGAACTCAGATGTATTCATAATGATCCGGTGATCTCGCTCTAGGCGGTTGATGATCTGATTCTTGATCAGATTGATCATCATCCATCATTGGAATAGAGGCAGGTCCATCAACCTGACTTTTGGAACATCGTGGAAATCTTTCTTCATCGAAAGTGGCATTAGTTGACACAACGACTTGATGTTTGATATTTGACCAAAAACGCCATCCTTTGGTATTTGGTTCATATCCTATAAACGTCATTTCCTCAGACTTGGGTGACAATTTGTCAGGCCTTTGTTCAGGAGGAATAAAGATGTAAGCTTTGCAGCCGAAGACACAGAAATAAGAAGCATCTGGTTTCTTTCTGTCTCCCTTGAATAACTCAATAGGGGTTTTCCAATCATGACGACGCATGGGTTGCCTGTTATAGATGTGGACAGCTGTTTCCACAGCATCTTGCCAAAACAATTTTGGTAAGCAGGCATGATGGCGCATTGCCTCTGCTTTTTCTAGTATGGTTCAGTTGAATCTCTCAGCTCTTCCATTTTGCTGAGGTGTGTGAGGGACAGAAGTCTGATGAGTTATTCCTTTGGAAGTGAGGAACACTTGAAACTCTTGACTTGTGAATTCTCCTCCTCGGTCCGAATGGACAGAGACTAATTTGTGTCCCGTGAAGGTTTTGGACCATGAAACCATATTAGAAAAGTGCCGAAAGGTGTCCGACTTGACCTGCAAGAAGGAAACCAAGGCATATCCCGTGTGGTCATCAATGAACGTGAGAATATACTTTGCACATGATCTTGGTTTGGTAGGCATTGGATCAACCAAATCGGTGTGAACCAGTTCAAGTGGGTGAGAGGCCCGCTTCTTTGATCCTGGAAAGGATCTGTCCAGCATCTTCCCAATAGAACATCCTTTACAAGGAGTGATGCTGGGAGAAGGTGATAATTTAGGAATACCAGTTAAATTCGTGTGTGCATGCCGCAGAGCGTTCCAAGAAGTGTGACCTAAACGTTGATGCCACAATCGCTGGGATTGAATATCTGCAAGAGAGGTTACAGAGCCTATCACTGGAGTAATCTGTGATGACTGAAACCAGTGAAGGTTGTTAGTGGGTGATGAGGTGGTAGCCCGAATCACCTCACGTCCTCTCTTGTCCCAAATACTGGAACCTGTATTTGTTATCTCACAGCAAAAGCCATGGTTTGTTAGCGCTGGTACAGATAATAAGCGGCTGGTAGAATGTGGTGCGAACCAAACATCTTTTAATGTCACTATAGAGGGCGAAATAACACCATCTGTTTGTTTGACAACTACAGTTCCTGGTCCATACATCGGAAATGAATCTCCTGTTGCTACTTTTGTATTTCAAATTTGTCCTCCCATATGAACAAAGTCATCAATAAATGGGGATATATGATCTGTGCATCCACTGTCAATCATCCAATGTGATTTTTGATGTGCTGTCTTTTCCGTGGTCTCTGGGGAGGAATCTCCCAGGTAGTAGCAAAGGTGCTCATTAGATTCCTCATTGTAGTACATTTCTCGATCTGGATCTATATAGTCCACTCTCTGTCTTTCATAGACAGGAATTCTCCTTTCTCCAGAAGGAACTATTCCTTCATGGGAAGCTTTTTCTTCTACAAATTTGACAGTTTCTGCGAACTGTCTAACCTATCAGAGTGAAATGCTTGAGAAGAAGCATGAAAAGAGTCTGTAGACGTATAAGGTATAGGAGAAGGTTTAAAAACGATATTATGGTTAGAGAAATGAGAAGTTTGAGGAATAAGTCCTCCTAAAGAAAGGGTGACACCTTTGCGTGTGCCTTGCTTCCTCTTCTCGGAGATTCTTGAGTCTAGACTCGGTTTGTGGTCTCAATCATTGTTGATCGGAATCCGAGAAGGACCTGCTCGCTCTTTGATCTCGGAGTTACAAAGAGGAGCGTCTTGGAAAGGAAGGTCTAACATCCATACCTTGTTCATCAGTGTTCCCTTGTTCCCAGGTGTTGAAGTTTTCAGCCACCGTAAAATCTCCAGTGGCGGTTGGCCAAACTGGGATTTCTTCAGTCCAATCCATCTCTTGTGCTTCATTTAAATCATCAGCTATCATTTCATCTGAGATAACTTGATGAATGAAACCTTGTTCCGTTTCTACCACATGAACACTGCTCTGTGGCACCTTTCCCTTTCCCTTGTTCTGCTTCCTGAACTCGAACCCGGCGTGGCTTGCTTCCTTCTTGGCTTGGAAGGAATTGGGTCTCCTCTGAAACTTTGCATGACCTTGCAGTCCGTTGGTTCCAGAGGGTTGGTTCTGATTAGAACCAGAAGCCTTAAAAGGACGCCATTTATTAAAAGAAGGGGGTCCCTTCTTTATCACATTGGTTCGATTCACAGAACTTACCTGATTGGGGTTCTGTGAGGTTGAAGCCACGTTTGTCTCCACGTTATGAACGCGGGGCTTGAATCTGTGTCTCGATGACATCATTGAGACCTCTGCCAAGATCTTGGTTGTGATGGTATCGACCGTGAAATTAGCCTGATTGGTGGTCATTGCCACCGTTGAACAGAAATTATACATCTCTGCTGGCAGGTGTTCAAGCATAAACATGGCTCTAAATGATTCAGGAAGGACCAATCCTGTGCTCAGGATTTGATCGAACAAGTAAGTGAGGCGATTAATGTCCTCACTTGCTGTTCTCGGGTTAATACTAACCTGGTTTGCCTGATGGAACAGATGGAACTGTCCGGCTAAGCCCACATTGGAGAATAGATTTCTCATCTTTTCCCATAATCCTTTGGATGTGGAGGCTTTAACGGCAGTGTCTGCATAATCATAGCTGATGTGATGCACGAAGGCATCACTGAGAGTGTTGACGATGATGCCACAAACTCTCTTGTCGATGGCTTCCCATTTGGGTTGATTGGCATTAGCCGTTCCAACCCAGGTAATGGTTCCATCGATCCAGCTCCAGATGGAAAGGGATTGAAGAACAGATTGAAGACGCACGCTTCATATGGGATAGTTGGACGGTCCTTTAAGGATGGGAATTTGGGCAAGGATGGTGTTGTCAAGCTTAAAATCCGCGGTGATAGCAAGAGCAGCCATTTATAAGAAATGGATGAGATCTGTCAGATCATATTCAGCAAACAGATCATTAAACAGGAAATCATAAAGATTGAAAGAAGATGTTTGGAACTCATTGACAGTTTCTATCTCTGCTGGTGTCAAGAATCTGATCTTGTCATCAGATTCCAGGAGTGGTATCTGATGCGGTAAGAGAGAACCCATATCTCTTTTCCTTTTCCAGTACTTGAATCATCTATGTTCCCTTTTATTAAAGCCTTTGGGCTTCAGGGAGTTCCAGTGTTCTGTCCTATCTTTTTTTTTTTTTTTTTTTTTTTTTAAAATCCTTTTATTGTCCATGTTGAGGTGTAATACCCTATGTAGGACATGACAAACAAAGACATACAAGATCATATGTAGAATCCCTCTGCCAGAGCTTCACTGGGGCATGAAAGTGTAGCCTTTGTACGCTACTGTGTGAATGGGTGAATAGACTAATCGTGGCTTTGTAGGTGAGCATTGGCCGTGATCCTCTGTGAGGCCACATGGCCAGCGGGGGTTGTAGGGGAGTCAGTAACCTGAAAGAGTAATGGAAGCCTGGTAAGGGTAGAAGCAAAGAGTGAACCACAGGAAACCTGGCAGAGCTCGGCTAACCAACTCATGCTCCCCCTCCCTGCATACAGTGGCTGAGTCTCAAGAGAGGGGCAGGAGGTGAGGTGGGGGTGGTGGGGGTGGGTATGGTGGGGGTGTCTGTCAGTTAGAGTCCGAGCCGGAGTCTTCCTCATCTTCTTCGTCATCTGGGGGGTGGGGGAATCTCATGATGGCTTCCTCTACCTCCGTTGCCCTGGACTTGGGGCGTCTCCAGGTCTGCATAGGGACAACGAGGGTGAGAGTGATGTGGTCTGAGTCTTGGAGGGTGGGAGCATTGGATCTAATGAGGTCGCCATTGGAGTCTACGCCGATATAGAGGGGAGGGGCTGACTTCCATCGGGTCTCGATGAGTTGAGGGACATCATCCAGGATGAAATTCTTCCTTATGACAGGCATATCTCTATGCACTGCTCTGGTTAGCCAGGGGGGGCAGTGAGGGTGATCTAACACGCCCTGGAGCCAGGGGTGATCAAGGGGTGCAACGCCGGATCCAGTACTAGAGATAGAAGGATTGGGGGAAGGGGGGGTGGTGAGAGAGGCAGGTGCCCCAGCGTTGGGCACCGCTCTCATGGTCGTGGGAGTGCATGGCTGTGAGGATGAGGGGGTGGGAGAAAATGACTTGTGTGGGGGTCGTTGAAGGTCCGCCAGGAGTTTCTGCAGTTCCGCCACTTCTTCACAGAGCTTGCGAACCTCCTCCTTAGTGGCGTAGTCTGGCGTCTTCTTATAAGGAGGGGGGGGGGGGGTTGGGTTTCACTTTGACTGGGGAGGGTGTGGGAGGTGGTTGGTCCCGTAGATGTATCAGCATGTTGTTCTGATACAACTGTAGAATCCCAGTATGGACTCTCTTGGTCTTGGCATGGACCAGGTGAGGGGATAGGTGAGCCTTGAAGGTTTTGAACACCGAGACCAGCCAGTGGACAGCCTTCGGGCTCTCTTTCACACAGGCAATAGGGATGGTGGGGTGGGTGGTAGGCTCAGTCTTCCCAGTGGAGCAAGACCATTGGGGTGGGTGGGTGGATAGGTAGCGCTTGATGTAGCCAGGAGGGGCAGGAGGAACAAAGCGGATAGTGAATGTGTCTTTGGGGAAATTATGCCACCTCCTCCCAACTTGTGAGAGGGGGATTTTGCATGGGGAGGTTGGGGAGCAGGAATGTTTTACTGGGGATGTGGGTTTTCCCACAGGGGGTGGTGGTGGTAGCTGATCAAGAGGCATCTTTGCCTGTCCTATCTTGTTTCATTAGCACACTGGACTGTTTAGAAGAAGCGTTATATGAAAAGGGATCTGAAGAATGTTTCTCTAGAACAGTAAAATTAAGCTGTTTGAAGTAATGAGAATTTCGTATAGTAATAACCCTTTTCTCTTTGATAAATGTGAGGACTTTATCTCCTACTGTTTCGAAGGGAATTGCAGGTACTTCATTCCAACTATTTAATCCTGCAAAAGTTTCAAAGGGTTCTTTGTAATTTTGAGAATAGTTATAACTATGAGAATAGTCCAGTGGCCAAGAAAGAGGAACAGGAACACTACCGTAGATTCTAAGTACGTCTGCGAACTCGGTGTTGTGCTTCGCTTTGTTCAGCAGCTCTTCTCTTTCTGAGGCGGTTAGCTTGGGAAAGGAACTCAGCTCTTCCTTGGTTACCTGACTTGATAGCGAGGGCTGAGTAGACATCGTCCTCGGAGGTCGTTCCTACAGAGTCCTTGATCAGTTTTCTGATCATGTTATGTCTCTTCCAAATCTCAGGATAGGACTGCCTCAGGTCCTCCCGGCGCTCTTTATCAAAAAGACGATTCCATGTTCGAACATCCATCCCCTTTCTCATCCCATATACTTCTGTGGGTTCACCACGATACCAACCCCCATCGGCTTCGTTCAGCCACAAGTCTTCGTTGAAGACAACATTGGGCTTCTTGGACTTCATAAAATAAATATTCGCCCAGTTGGGTGGAAATGGATCTTGCCTGAAAATCTCCCATCCTTGATCCTTTACCACAAAAGACCATTGATCGTCGTAAGATGCGGAGGGAAATGCCCATCCAGCACTCTCATAGGCCTGGCCTATGGTCTCATCCCAGTAGCTAAGTGTGCATACGGGACGGCTCACTCCAGACTCACAAGTCTGGATTCAGAAAGGGTAGACCATCTGAGGTGACCTCGGGATCATTTCCCTCGCGATCTGCATCTGGTGGTTCAGATAGATCAGATAGATCTCCCATGTCACCAGTCTCCTCGGCGTGACCTCGACTTCCCTCATCTCTGGACCTTGGAGTGCTAACGGGGCTAGGTGAGGGAGCTCATGGTAGTGTGCGAATCTCAGCTCCTCATCTTCTTGAAAGGCTAGGATGAAAGGGGGTAGTGCTTCTATTGAAAGATGCGCTCGCAGAAGAGAGTCCATATCCCATGGTCGCACCTCTGTTATCATTTCGCCAGAGGGGATTTGAACTGCGTATACCCCTTGAGTGGCGGCTAAAGGCGCTCCACCCAGAGCGGCGAGGCACAGGAGCTGGAAGTGCTCCGCTGGTCGGATCAGAATCGGAGCTTCGATTGTCAAGACTGGAGGTCCCAGGAAGTACTGGAACCAGTTCGGGTAAGGTAGGACCTGTTGGTCTATGAGGAGGATTGGTGGTGACAGAGGTCAAACTAGGAATTGCCTGTTCTGAGGGGGATCGATGTATATCGATTGGAGATCTGGGGACAAAGACCGGGTTGGAGGATACAGGAGGTCGGAAAGGTCGTTGTGAGAAGGGATCAGATTCTCCTTGTCTGATCCTTCGGTCTCACTCATGTTGAGCGGCTGCAATGAGCCAGGCAAACAGCCTGATGTTGAGCTGGCGTCGCTCCCTCTCGAGGTCTTCGTCCTCAGTTTCGCCAGAATTGGGAGCTGCATCCTCAACAACCCCATAAACTGGTACTGCTGCTCTGGTCCAGGCTGGTGAGGACGTGAGGCCTGGTTCGAGAACGGGTCGTTCTGAATCCATGGCAATGATTGCAGGCTGGGCAGAGTCGATGACAAGGTGACCTGTGTAGGTGGCGTCGTCCCGTGGCTCGGGATTATGGATGACGAGGGGGTTGAGAAGCCATTCTGCATAGCGAGGAGGTTCGGTGAGGGCGGTAGCAATAGGGTTTGTAGGAGGTGGCTCTTGGGCTCTAAGGGAAGGACCGGAATCGTTTTGAATGACTCTGTAGAAGTCAAATGGAGCCAGTTGGTGATCAATGAGATCATGTGATCAACATCTGACGACATCTGTCTCACCGTGGCGGTGAATCTCTCCTTGTTTGATTGCTCTGAAACAACAAGGACAGGGTACTTTGAAGGGTACTCCTGGTGGAACTATGTGAGTATGTCTCACTAGTCTCCCATGGGTTTTGTACCATGGGGGTCTACCTGTTGGTACAGGTGCAGGCTCTCTCTCGTGAGGAGAGGATGGCACAAAGGGTTCGTCGGATTCTTGTCTCACCTCTTGAGGTGGAGATAGAGCATCTCGAGGTTGTTGTTCCTTGGAAGATGGTGTTGATTGTTCACTTACTGGGTGTGGCACTAAAATAGAGGAAGCCACAGTCAGTATAAGCTTGTGTTGATGAGTAGCAGAATTTAATTGTGCTATCATGACTAGAGCCTCGGAGTGTCTCCAGAAAATGGCAAAGCCATTTTGAAAAGTGAACAATAAACATCCAGCCATCAACTCTACCATAGTAGCTGCTGTCAGACCATTTTAGATCTGAGTCATCAGCATATACAAAAATAAAATATCCAGCAACCACCACTGCTGGCCATGCGAGACGGTGGGAGGCATCTGGAATGCTAGCAATAGACAGGCTCCGCTTGTCTAAGCAGGGCTCATAACCTTTTGAAGTCGAAGACTCCAAACGGTCGCAGGATGAACTCTAGTGGGAGATACTCACTAGGGTAGGCACAGCGTAGGCAGTAGTCAAGTGTTGCTTGATAGTGATAGTACTTAGTGTGAGCACCAAGTATAAGAGAACAGATGATGGAGATTCTGTTAGAGGAGCGTACGTGAGGGAGCTCCTCCTTATATACAGTACAAGATTGTTTGTACGTGTGTATAGTAGTTCTAAATAGATAGAACAATAGCAGCCAATGGCAGTAAAGGCTCTTATCTGAGCCAATAGCGTTTAAGACGCTTATCGTACTATAAGTACTGGCCAATAGCAATAAATGAGCAGTGTCAGTATCAGTCAGCATGAGTAATAATGTATCAGTCATCATGATAAGGATGAGTAATGAATGAGAAATCATGATGACATAAAAGATAAGAAGATAAGCTGACCGATATAGAATGTCTGATAAGATTAGATAAGATAAGACATTCTCAACAACAGTGTCACAGTTAGGTCTCTATTTACACAGTCACTCTAAAACAGCTTAAAATCACATTATTTGGCCATTAGAACACACATGTTTTGCACTATATGACATTGTATGCACTGTGTGCACTGTAGCACTGTTCCAAAAAAGGTGTTTTGCTGATGAACCCCAGACACTGCCTGCCAATTGCCCTCTCTCTACCTCACCCTCTTGCTCACTGCCCTTGCTCATGACCTTGCCCTTTGCCACCTTGCTCACTCTCCCGTTCCTTGCCCACTCGCATTACCAACTCGTCCTCACCTCTCCAGCATGCCATGGCAATAACACAGTGACAAGGGCAGCAGCATAACGGCCGTGTCAGGAGTGGGGATGTGCATTCCCCTGGCTGTTGATGAGACATGTGCACTCAATGCTGCCCTTACTCGCCACCTTGCCTTTCCCTTGCCCTCTACCACACCACGACAATGATGTGGCAACAAGGACAGCCACATGATGGCCGTGTTGAGAGCGGGGACATGATGTCTGCGACCAAGATGACAGGGGGGACAATAGGGACAACAAGGAGGAAGATGACGACGGTGTGTTGAGGATGAGGGCATGACCACGACCATGTCCACATCGCATTGAGGACGCAACTACAATACACTGAGAGGACCCATACTCAGGGTATGAGTACAGGTATGGGTGTCCAACAAGGGCATCCACACCCAAGACCTGTGTGGGTACACTATACCCATTCTATTACCCAGGCAAGGCTGCCTACCATGCCCCTGCAGAGAGGTTTGTATGAGCATTGCTGTGTCCATCACCAATTTTCTATGTTGCCCATGGTACATGCCACATGCACTGGATTACTTCCTGATACTAATACTTTTCTCAGCACATGAGTGTCCATTGCCAGCAAAACTCCATGTTGCCTGCCTACTCCAGCTTGCCCTCCTCCCTCAACTTAACATCGATCTGTTGCTGTGTTGCTCTACTTTAGTTTGCCTTTGCTTCTCCTGCTGTCTGGTAATTATCCATTATTGTACTTCATTTTTTCACCTTGGTAGAAAAATCGTCTTGAAGACGATTCTTATTGTATACTTGCCAGGTCTGCTACTATCCTGGGTTGCCCGCCAAATATTCACTTTTTGGCCCTGTGGTGGGTGACCCAGACACTTGCTTCATCTCGCATTAGGCCTTACTACTTCATACTTGCGCATGAATTTTGAAGATGCGCTCCTAGTATTGAAATGGCAACTGTAAATTATATTGATGGCTATCAAAGAATGGCTCAGCGATCATATGGAACAATGAAGACATGGTGGAAATAGGCTGTAATTACCAAAAGGAGAGTACATGTATACATTGAATGAATATACAAGTCTTTTCTTTCTAGTTGGTCTATTTGGTCTTTTGAACTTGAGTCGTGATTTTGGCTTTGTCAAAAATAGTACAGATAGAAGAAAAAGGACCGATAGTGACAAACATAGCTGAGAAAGCGAAATAAGCGTTGGTTGCAAACTTGACAATTTCCTGATGTAGTCAGACCACAGAGTAAGTTTGAGTGGCACAAAGCCAGCTTGGGGAGGAAGGGAATCCAATGGGAGATGGTGTGTACATCTGAGTGAAGGTTTGATGACCTGGCTGAACTGAAGAAGCACAGAAGCACAGAACAATTCAAGATGGCTGCCGTGTGAAGTAGTTCGGCCAAGGAAGTGTTTGGTCCTTTGAACTCAGATACCCACTCCGATATGTAAAGCATTAGGTGACTTCGGGAGTTGCACGTGAACCTATCATGCCCTCCAGCAACCATAGTGAGGCATCGACATCCAGTCCTTCTGTCGCCACCTCTGTTGACTCGGTGCTTTCAACGCCCTTACACAGTCCAAAGGATGGTTTTCTACTCATTGAGCCTCAGCCAAAGCTCCCAGATGACAATACCCTTACTCAGCCAATCATTGAGAGAATGGTCACTCTCACTCAGTTGTGTCACTTTTCACCCAGCCCTCTCTCCTCCACCCCATACAAACTCTCCGGCAACGAGGATCTTCATATCATGACCCCTCTCTCTCACCCGCGTCACCTTTCAGTCAGCCCACCTTCTGTCAGTCCTCCCCCATCCTCTTCATACAAACACTCCATCAACGATGAAGCTCTTGTCAAGCCACGTCCCCCCCATAATCTGCAGCAGTATCATCCCTTCACCACCAGGAGTGGTCCCATCCCTCCTGGGTTGCACTACACAGCATGATCCCTCGGTTTAATGTCACCCACCAATTTGATGTCTCACAAAGTAGAAGAGGTTTACAGTTTCCTTACTCATCATCAGTCATTTGTCTCACATATGAATAGCATAGGGAAGCATTCATTGACACTTTTTCTGTGATGCCTGACAGATTACTACTGAGGGCTTTGAGAGCTAAATGGGCAGAGCATGACTGTGCTGCTTTACGGCTTGCACTCACAGTGGTAGAAGTTAAATTGTCTGAAGAACAAATTTCCTTTTTGTCCACTGTGCATGAGCAGCATGACACAGACCTTGCTATTGATAGAGCCTACCTTGACATTATGAACCAAGCGCTCGGTGCTTGCAGCCTAGCAGAATGTGAAGCCAACAAGCAGTATTACTTGAACAAAGGTGTAGCACAGCTAGAGTCCTGCATGGGTCGACCCACGGGTATCATGATGTCAACCCGGATCCGACCCATCAAAACCTGCACCCATCTAACCCATGGGTTCTGTATCCCATGGGTGCCCCTGACGGGTGTATGGGTGTACACCCTTCATGGGTCAACCCATGGATCTCTATCAATTAGTGGTCCATATGTACAATGTAACTAGATACTGACTCTCTTGTGTGCGAAAGGCAAGTTACAATTCATGTATGTAACCTACACCGTCTCAAGCCCATGATCATCTTGAGCGACCTCATCAATAGCATCCCATCCATCTGGGAGCGCAGTGTCTTTTTCATTGGCGTCCTCCATCATAGCAATTTTCTTCACATCAGAATCCCTCACCATTCCCATAAGACTCCATGACCCAAGGCAGAGGAGTGCACGGACACTCTGGCTTGATAATCGATTTCGGACGTGGGTCAACAGATTGCAACCACGGCTGAACAGCCGCTCAACATCAACCGATGTAGCTACATAAAAAAACAAGTTATTACTGATGTAAACTTTCGAAACAGAGCGAAAAACAAAACAAAAAACAAACCCGGAATGCTTAAATAGTTGGTAGCCATGCATGCGAGTCGAGGGTACTGCACGGAATTGTCAGCCCACCACTGGAGAACATTATCAATGTCCTCAATGATGTCCGTTGCCAGGTAGTCTTCTAGTTCATTGTGCTGTGCTTTCTGCTTGGGTTTAGCCAAGCGTGGGAGGTTATCGAATATGTTGGTCAAAGCTTCGAGTTGGCTTGACTCCGGTGTAGTATCGACATCTGTATCTGTGTCTGTCACAGTGTCCATGTGATTCGCAATGTGATATGTGTGATATGAATTTTCATATGCATCCGAAACGAGAGTTCTC
>JBBPTF010000554.1:0-13904 GCA_038094015.1 Phylloporus cf. gajari
ATACCTTGACTATGTGTACTTTTTCATCAGTCTCAGTCTCGATGTAGATGGAGTCATATGTGCTATCCCAGATTTTAAGATTATGTTTTGTATTTTTGCTTGAGTATAGATATTGTAATATAAGGAGAGTGACTGCAAATGTGAAGTTAGTCAAGGTAATGACTACCAATGGAACATGGTTACTGTAAATGGTCAGGTTGATTGTGAGTGAGGAGGATAGCACTCCTACCATGGGTAGTACTGTGACTTCCACATGAATTGACTTATTGAATTCCTGGTGGCATAGGCACCAAGTACTATGACATTTGTGAGGATACCTGGACATGACAAATCAGAGAGCAACTCAAGGTTGAGGAACATCAATTTGTGTTTTGTATGACTAGCTACCAGCAAGCTTACCCACTTAAGAAATATGGTAAATAGGGCAATTGTAAAGACTAAGTGAAAGGGATGAATGTAATTAGAACAACCAATTGAGACATCCTGCTTATTTGAAACCCAATATGAGAAGAGGAGCTCAACTTTGTCTGAAGATGGGAGGATGCAAATCAGAACAGTATTAAGAATAGCAGGGATATACATAAGTACACCAGCATATGTATAGCCAATGTGACAGTGTCACATGCAAGAGTGACACTAAGCTAGATCATCAAGACTAATGAACCAGTGGTGAGCAGGCAATGAAGGAGAGTTACAGAAGGAACACACTCTTGCCAATACTGTTGACATATGCCAGGCAAGGAGGGACACACCAAATTGACAATGTTGCTGAATAGGGGAGTCAAATAAGATTGTGAGAGGAAAGCAGTAGGAAGTGACATATACAGCAGCAGTAAAGAAAGTAAGGAGTCATGTTTTAGAATCTTTGATGATTTCAAGGAATCTGGGTGGAGATGAGGAGGGGAATGCTTAGAGAGCAGAGGCATATTGTTCAATCTTGAAAGATTTGATTTCTACACAAGCTTGATTCACTTGAAGGTGTCAGATGGTGGTAATACACTCCTCCTTAGATAAGAACCACCCATCTGCTAGAGAATCAGGAAAAAGAAACCTAAGAATCATAACAATATACATTGAGGAGGAAAATGAGGGATGCTCATCAAAATAGAAGAGTGGTGAGGAAGATGATAGCACCAGTGATCATCATCAACCTGAGCAACCATAAGGCACCAAGAGGAAATGGGGATAACAGACTTACCATCCTCAGGGCATAAAGTGAGGTGTGTTTACATGGAGGACACCAAAGGAAATGAACTCAAGTATGATGATAGCAAATCTATTCATGAGGATCATATCAAAAGAGTGAGAGACAGAGGGGGAAGGAGAGGGAAGACAGACACCAGTAGCTAACTTGATGAGTCTGCTTGGTGTGTGTACAAAATATAAAGGTGACAACCATGAATCCAGGAGTGATAGTACCCTCAAATATACCAAGGAGAAAGTAGAGGGAAAAAAAGAGCATTAAATGTGAAGCAGACAGCATGGCAGTAGAGAACAGCAGCCCAGATAAAGATGTTGATGCTTGATGGACAAGGGAGTGGGATATGGATGGAAGGTGAGAAGAATATCTCATCCACTTGCCAACAGGAAAGCATTGGAGTGAGATTTTGTGGGTATTAGGAGAGAAGATAGCTAGAGTAGAATATAGTTCCAAGTCAATTGAACTACATCACATTCAGGTGTGCATCAGTCCTGTGGGATGATTGAATGAGAGGTATGAGAAGAGGTGATAGACATACTCAATGCCAAGAACAGCAGTTTTGTCAAGAGTGGTCTTGTCTATAAAAGTGATGCTTTGGTGGAATGAGCATTGATATACCACTGCTACATTGATGCAGTCAACCTTGCTCACCCAACTGGGCTCCCAAGGATTTCCTGTATCAGGGTCTGCACCAACCCAAGTAACCTGGTATTGTGTTTGTGACTCATCTATAATGTCATGTCTGGTTATGTTACCTTGTATGTTTTTTCCTACACTGCTCATGGTTTATACATGTGTGTTACTGCCTCTAGATCATTAGAGGTGTATATACATACCATACTTTGATATATCCTTTTTGATCATGTGGTCAGACATTGATACAGGTTTTGGTAAGGAACTTCTTCCAAATTCCTTTCTTCAAATCTGATTTATGTCTGCCTAATCTGTAATTGCATTCAGAGTACAACTGTGAATGAAATTGTCTACTTCATTCTCTAAAGAGAATCCTAACTTTTTTGATTAGAGCATATGCACATCAAATTTGGAGACATGAGTCCTCTGTAAAACAACCTAGATTTCTCTCATTTGTTCTACAGTAAGTCTGAGTAACTGGTTGTTGACTATCCCTATCATAAGTGACACTCAATTGTGTCCTCCCTTGGACCTCAGATCTCAGCTGTTTTGTTTCAGGTCATGCTGGCAACTATTGCATTAGGTCAGTCCACTGTAGGATTTTTGCTTTAGACTTTGTGCACTTTGAGGAGCTCCAAGTATCTACATGATGAGGTGCATTCACCTATGCTAATGAGAATCAATTAATGGATAGATGTTGAAGTTGGTGATAATGGCACTATTAAGCTTTTTTGAAATGACATAAAATGGAATATTTGATGATTCTTCACATTACTGGCTGATCATGTCAACAGACCTTACATTACAGAATCTTAAACCTATTTTCTTGTGACATTTATATTGTTGACATGATTTAAGGAAGAGTGAGTAGTACCACTTTGTCCATGGTGTCTATTATCATGCTACACTCCTAGGTCATTCAAGTGTTGTTCAGGATAGATGCCATGAGCTCATCCATTGTTGGTCATCAGTTTCAGTTTCCCTGTGTTCCTCCTTGTGGTCCTACCTCTAGTTCTACTATTAATCAACTGTGTAAGTCAGCTGGGTTGTTTTTCATGGGCTTTCTGACCCCACTTTTCTACAGCTACTATCTTTTGACCTCAAGGGAACTGAAGCAACTTGACATGTTCTCAAAATAGCCTATCCTTTCTTGGTGATGAAGACTTCCTGGTCTGCTAAGTATCCAGGGATATGGAGAAGACATCTTTATTGCACAAAATGTCCTTTTAATTGATCAAGATCAAATATGTTATTCAGTAGTTTTTGTGTCAACAGATGTCTAGCCATTTACATGGAGTTTGTGAGTTCAATTATAGTCCTGTTTATTGCAATCTTGTCTGTGTTTGCTATTGTGAAAGACAATGTAGATGCTTGTCTTGTTAGGGATACTGTGAGTAACAAGTGCATTGATGAGTTTTTTGCCTTAAGTTGCCTTGTTGTTCCTTGACTTATATGACAAGAACTGGCTTGTATGTTTGATGAATGAGGTAGAGCAAAATATGGTGAGCATAGAGCAGATTATATAATTTGTGAATGATTTGCCTGCACAAAGACTATACAAAGTACCATACAGTTAGTGGCCTGTAAATTGGCTAAGTACAGGACAAATCAAGTTCTGGAATAAGGAAATTTTGTTGGTGTTGGGGCTCAAGAATGCTCAGATCTTCTACAGTGAATATTCAATGAAGTATTGGCCAGAGTTGGATTTGAAGCTGAGAAATATCTTGCTGATCATTGTAGATACTTTCTCATAGTGTCTCAAGTCTAAGGTTATGCTATTTGAAACAGAAGCCAAGGGGACTGTCAGGAGGATGGGTGCTAGAAAGTTGCCTGTGAGTTTTATATGCTTGTTGTCTGTTATCAGCTGATCCTTAGTCCCAGTTACTTCTTGTGTTGTTCCACATCTTGGAAGTGGAATCTGGAAAGATCCATGTTGATAGTGTTGATATTAGCAGATTACATGACTGTACATCCACATGCTGTGTTGTGAATACAGCACTGATACATTACTGCTGAGAGCAGTATGATCAATGATATAAATCATTCGTTAATGTTTGGACATGCTTAAAGGCACACTCTGAGAAAACATCAACCCCATGGAAACACTACATGAGAGGAACCACATCTAAATTTCATAGTAATCCTGTAAAATTAGAGTGTTGCAACTTTCATTGTGGTGAAGGTGACCCTCCTCTACAATCAACAGGTAGTTGCTGTAGGAAGGATGTCTAGAAGAGATCACTCCTCAGAACCAAATAGTGAAAATAAAATATTCTCCTCCTTACCTGGGGTAAATCATCTAGTGGAGATTAGTCATCCTGGAGAACTGAGACACAAGACATGCTTGATGATGTATGTTGGCCACTGAAGATTGAACCCTGGCTAGCATTGCCAGTTTGAGCTCTCTTAGCATGAAATATTTCTTTTACCTTGGAAAGTGCATCAGATAGTCATTTCTTGCCTTTGCAACATCCTCTCTTATGGCAAGTAAAACCATTGATGTTATTGAAGGAATGGCTACAGACATAGTTTCATGAGAATGCAAACTCCACCATCAATAGAGCAAAAATAGATCTACTAGCCTAGTCTAGGCCCTTTTCAAGTCAGTTATATTTTACAATTCTTACACCTTCATTATCCTTTCTTCAAGATTCTATGTTAACATACCATCAAGCAACAACACTGCTTTGTGATCTGGGCCAAGAGGTTGCCCAGCTATACAGAGATCAAATGCATCTAAGTAAATAGTTATAATTTTGAGGAAAAGTACACAATGAACATTGGAAAGTTGCCTGCAAATTCTATTTATGTCTTATAATAAACCCACAACAAACTCACTATATTGGCATCACAATACAACTATTTGCTCCCTCATCAGGACAGACAAATGTCCCTCATCCTTACACAAGCAATGGTGGTGAGGTACTTCCCCCTCACAATATCCACTTTGTCAATGTCAATGATAGCATGTGCTTGTGAAATCATCTGGACTTTAACTTCACCCAGAATCTGACATACAGTGCCCTCCCAATCCTGACACTTCAGCTCAGCATCTGCTAGGCTTGCAATCAATGCATTCTTCATCAACAATGACTGTATATACATTTGTCTTAAAACTTCTGAAGGGGGGGTTGTGACAACTGGTTGCTTCAGCTGCTAATGCATATAGAAGCCCACCAGAATTTTCAAGGAGTTGTCTATGGCCTTGATATAGTCTGAAGCTCCCACAAGCTTTGTGAACTTGTTAGAGTCCAGATCACCATGCCAAGCAGCATCCATACTGCATGAGTTTGGTGCAGATTTAGGAGATGAATCTGCAGTCACATTCAGAGAAGTCACTGGCATATTATACTCACTTATAAGTGGTGGTAGAGACATAGTAGAGTGGCTAAATAGAGTAGCAGCTTTTGACATTGCATGACTTCAGAGTAAATGTAGTGAAAGTTGGTGGGTGGATTGGTAACTATTGAAACCTGATGCAGTTGTCATGTGAGATACTATATATATGTCTACTTTTCTCATGTGACTGGCATCTGTCACACTGGCTATCATTAGCCACCTATGAGTTCAATAAATAAACCCAATAAACACCATCCCTTTAGTTTGTATGCTATACAACAAGAGTGAAAATCTTGTCCTTGCCATAGTGTTATGAAGTTGATTAAACACATATGTTTTTCACTGTAGTCACATCAGTAAATCATAAGTTAGTTGTGTAGTGTTGTGTAGCACTACACAGTGTGTTATAGTTGTCACAGCATAACAAAAAGGTCCCCCCCTGTGCAGTTCTGACACAGAGCTCACAGTGCTATACAGATTAAGTAATTCTGTGTGATGCCATGCAAACCAAAGTCATATGTACAGATCATATAATCTTTGTGAACAGTGTATGAGCTGTGAGTGTCTGTTGGTCTTGTACTGAGGTATGCTAAAGTCTAGTCATACACTATCATCTGTCTCTTTCAAAACCCTGTTGATACTGTCAAACTTCATATGACTCCATGAAACTGTAAAACCATATCAATTGCATTAACTTTCTAGAACTGTACTACAAGACAATTACACATTTACTCATCACCACCAAATCCCTCACTACTGTCATCATCCTCACCTGATTTTTCACTACTAAATACCTTGCCATCAAATGCCTTGCCACCAAACTCACCACTGTCAGATTCACTACTGCCAGATTCACTACTGTCTGACACCTTGTTATCAAACCCATCACCATTACATCAGTAAAACTGCTATTTTAACACACACTGTCACAATATGATGGCATGTTATGGTATGTTACAGCAGACTCACAGCACACTATAGTGTGATGGTCACACAATATCACACAGTCACAGTTACCTGGCCATCACAGTACATCACAGTGCCCCCACAGGCTGCACAGATGGCATAGAGACATGGTCAGCTACAGTCAAAGTCCCAAAGAACTAGGAAATGCTAAACTAGCATTTCCTAGTTCTTTTGGATTTAGGATTTTTCAAGCAAACATGTCACATGACTTGTGTTCATTGTTCCCTTTGTTCCCTACTACTACTGTTACTATACAACTGCAGGTGAGCTGACACTGTAATCACCACCATACACTCTACTATCTTGTCAGTCTTACCACCCTCAGTAAAGCACATGGCAATGATGGCAACAACAATATGTCCCCATCATGTTACCTGCCATGTCTGGCCATGTCCAGATTCCTCAAACCATCAACAAGCCAACAGCTTATTTGACATTATTGTCAACTGGGCCAAACAGGTCATTCAATGAGCCACCTCACACCTCATACAATGTCATGTGATAAATGAGCCCAACAGCTTGTTCACTGCACTACCTGCTACCTGAACACCATCCTGTGTGTGCAGTAAACTGCAGAAAAGCAGGTACTCCTGAGAGTGGATGAATGATGTATCATGAGCCATCTACAGTAAACCACAGGTAAAGTAAAAAGATAATCCATAGTATTGTATACTAGAGGGGCAAATCATAGCTGTCCATGGCAGACTGCTAGCAGTTGAGGGAGATACTGGTGACAATGATATACTCCCTGGTGTTGTACACTGTCCATGGCAAGCCACTGACAGTTGGCAGAGACACAAATCATAAGCTTCCTATAATAAACCACAGACAGCAAGAAGATGCATTGCCAGAGGCCTAGCAGGTTGGCATGTGCTCACAAATGAATCAGCAATTATGAATGGACAACAGTATGTGGAATACAATCATTCCACCATCCTTGTTGAATGATACTCATCAGATAGTTTCCAGTCAATGGTTGCAGGGCAACACTGGTCATGATAAGCCATGAGTAGTAGAGTTGACAGTGCTTGCAGATACTAATAGGAGATGCTCCCTAGCATAAACACCAGAGAGTATGGTGACATAGTGTAGTCACTGGGCAAAGTGGCACTGGTCATGGTAAACAACAAGCAGTAAGAGTTGATAGTACTCACAGTAAGTCACAGGTACTAGTGGACAATGCTCCCTAGTGTATTTGGAGTACAGCAACATCTGAGGTCACTGGCAAAGTGCTACATGTGAAAAACACATGAATAAGTGGCTGTGTTGTGGCTAAACAATTGCTAGATTGGTGCTAGGTCTGTCTAGGCAAACAATACCTCCTACTGTTATTAGTTATATGTTAGTAGTCTGAATGTGAGTCAACATTAACAATACTCAGAACAGGTTGCATTCCTGTTAATGGTAAAAGTACAACATGCATGTAGTACAGTAATCATGTGTGTATCATAATCCAACTATCAGCTATTTGTACAGCATAAGCATACACATTCTTGCACTCCCTGTGATACTTGAGGGCATTCTACCACTCTGAAACAATAAGGTAAGGAGGTTTTCCTGACCCATTGTAATTGTGGATATATTACAGGTGCTTTTGATACCAGCCTTTGTTATCTGTTGACAAATACCTTATGTTCAACCCACAAACCTTCCACATTGACTGTTTTGGCCACCATGAGACATTGGAGCTCTACTCTCTGTTGGAGTGTGACCATTGACCTGTATGAATCATAAGCATCCTGTGGGGGGAAGAATGATAGGGGGAGAGAGGAGGGGAATACTTACCAGTTGAAATCTTGTATACACTACAAATGATTGCTGTTCATCAGCATTAATGTCATCATCCCAGTACCAGCCATCCTGCATCTTAATGCAGGAACTGAACTTGACGACATTGTCAGTGATAAAGTACTGAGGGCAACTAGCCAAGCTTGGGACCAACTCAGAATGACTCTGCAGTCCACTATGAGTAACTGAGGATAATATTAGAGGTGTAGGATGAAGATACAGTACCTGCAGTCCATTATGAGTAATCAAGGGATCTCAGAGTGGACTTGCAGGAGCTATGTATGCTTCAGATAAATACTAGTAAACAACTGGCAAGCCACATTAGCCACATCATCACAAATCATAAGAGGTGCCACAGAGGCATAGAATGAAGGTAGAACAATGGGAAAAAGTGGTAGGATGGAAAGTTGAATATGGAGAATTGAATGAAACTATAATTGAAGTGTAATCAGTGCAAGATCACCAAACCTAACAGTCAGATGGTCTAAAAGTGAAAACAAGATTAGCATGATCATTAAGTGATCCACATGCAAGATGTGCAATAATTCTACCCTTCAAAAACACTGCACTGCTATAGTCATGTTGTAGCAACCTGTCTCTCCTTTCAAGGTATGCAATGTAGTTGAAGGAATGTGGTTTGTATCTGACAAGCAAATAACCTAGGCCCCAGGATCAAGTGTAGACAGTGATAAGTGAGATAGGGTACAAAAGATGAGTGCTGAATGGAATCCCTTTGTGTATTAGCTCCATTATGATATCTGAAAGCTCTAGACTCAGCTGGTTACAAATCAGGTAGAGGATTGAAGATGGATTGTCAAGAAGGAGGACAAATGTTGAATTTGGTCTAACCTTCAATGTTATCAGATAAAACATCCTCTCAATTTTATGTCCGTCTATTGTGATGTGATGCCCTTCTCACTGTTGAATGGTGAGATGGCCTTCAGCATACTGTTCCATAAGGCTGCAATCTGTCAGGTCACCAAGAGAGTCAAGTGGCTTCCCTACAATCAACCTCTCAAGGAAGGTGGTTGCTGTCATGTGAAATTGAGCTCCATCAGATAGGCTTAATGAACCTTCACAGACCTCAATAGCAAGAGAGCCATGTCAGAGGGTGGACAATTGTAACCATAGAATCTCTCAAGGATACTGTAAAGATCCATGATGGAGGACAATTCATACTCTGGAATGTTGTCACTGATGAGAACAGATGCAGGATTGGTAGCAAAGGTTGTGGGATGGCTGGAGAGGATGTGTAATAGTACTGAATCACTGTTAAGTTCAGATTTGGGTGTCTGAACACTTGGGGTAGTCTCAGACTGTGGATTACACACCATTGGTTGTTCTGGAGAAGAAACTGCAACTGTTAGTCAAGGGTTGCAGGCCATCAGTTTATTAGACGAGGAAACTGCAACCACAAGCTTGAAGTCATAGGGTAATGACTGGTTAAAGGACTGGCTGAGGATTGTAGAGCATCAGCTGGTTAGAGGAGGTGGCTGTAACCACTGGCCACAGTGGCTGGGGATCACAGAACAATGACTGGTTGAAGGAGGTAGCTATAACCACTGGTTAGAGATCATAAGGTATTGGCTGGTTGGAGAAGGTAGCTGCAACCACTGGCTACAGTGGCTGAGAATCACAGGGCAAGAAGGTGGCTGTAACCACTGACTGGGGATTACAGGGCATTAGCTGGTCAGATGAGATAGCTGTGACCATGGACTATGAATTGCAGAGCAATGGCTGGTCACAGAAGACTACTACAACCACCAACTGTAAAAAAGGGATCTGCTGAGCCACAGTGCTTTTACTGGATGATAGGAGGTTGCCTTGAGGTAACTTGAAGATCAATGTAGGGACTACACAGAGAGACATTGGCTTTGTATGTTTATTGTTGTTATTGTCAACATCATCAGATTTAGGTTCTTTGTCTGGGCCAAATTCAGTACAGAGGTCCCACTTGTCCTTGAAAGCATCATAATGCTGTTTGCCATCATACTATTCAGACCACAGATTAATGTATCCAACATAGCTAATGAGGGTGCAAATCTGGAATCCATTTTCTTCCTCCCAGAGGTATACATTAGACCCCTTCCTCCCTGATGCCTTATCTCTATGGGCATGCTCAGCACATTCCTCACATTTTTTCCTGGCTTCAGGGGACTTGTTCTCTATTATCATCTGATTTACAACAGCCCATTGAGTGAAGAACTGTTGTCAGGTCTCTCCATATTCCTGGCCACTTCCATTGACAAGTTGTGGGCTATACAAACTACTTCTTGAACACACTCCTTATTGATCATCTTGATGGTGCCCTTGAGGGCTATTGTGGTTGGATAGAAACAATTGTTGAGCCATGCTCCATCTACCACATTCTCTGGCATATGGCTGATTGTTGGCTTGTGCAACAGGTTGGGAGTGCTCCAATATAAATAGATGGGTATCTAGTAATCCACTAGAGTACAAACATGGGCCAAGGACATCAAGTCTCTGACATCCACCATGGTACCAACTTATGTGGACTCTGAAATGGAGGCCAATAGTGTATAACTATAGATAGTGGAAGCCCTTTGAAGAGCAATATTGTGATCTAGGAGAGTTAAAACAGACACTCAGAGTTCAGAGTCAGCTTCCACATGCACATCATAATCAGATACTGGAAGGCTGACAGCACATGTCTCCCTGCATCACAGCATGGACCTCCATTTTGTATATCTTGCATCATTAGGCATGGGTCTGAACACAATATCTGGAGTGGTGGGAGTGAGGAAGGCACAAACACTGCAGTAAGAAACTTCTCCAGTTCAACCCATCTTTTGATGAGATTAGGCAAGATGATGAAACTCTTCTCAGCATAGATAATGGGTATAGGATGATTATGGTAGTTGAGGTGAAAGGAAAGGTGGCTGGTGTACAGCAGACTCAGAAGAGCAAAGGGTAGGTGTGGGAACTGTGCAGACATGATGTGTCAATTGCACATATTATTGATGAGGTCCCCCATGTCTCTGAAAGAAGTGGATGGGAAGGTGGTCATAGGAGGTGTTGTGACACTTTTGGAAATGTAGACCTCTCTTGTGAGATTGATGAAAGTGGACATTTTATGTGCTGCGGAAAGGATGAGCAGAAATCATTGATCCTGACAAGGTTAGAACTCACCAGACAAGTAGTATATGTCAAGAGGTGATGAAGGCATAGGATTGATAGGAAGTGTATGCACTCATCAATGTAAAAATCTAAGGGCTGTAATGACAAGGAAGAGAGTGCAGAGGCAATGAGGATTGTATGCACTTGTCAATGCAAACACTGATGAGCTAGCATTTGCAGAGATGACCAAGACTCAATGGTGTAGACACCAAGGAGTGCAGAATCAACAATCATGTTGCAGTGGACAGGGGAAATCAAAAGGAGCATGCATGAGTTAAATGCTGTTCACCACCTTGACTACCACTGAAAATATAACAATGTAAGATGGAACTATGGTGGATGTAGTAGAAAATAATGGGGGCTGGACAATAGAAAACAATCAGCACAGTCTAAATCTACAGACCTCTAGGTGGTTACTGTCATATATAATTGCTTGTTTGCAGAACATGACTATTACCTGTGGTAAACTACAGGTACTGGTTGGGAGAGACAGTTCAACACCAGAGAGTGACACTGATAAATGTATGATTGCATATTGGTGCCTGTAAAGTTTGATTGAGCTCAAAATACTGGACCTAGAGCATCACATTGTGTGAACAGTGGCAGGCCTTTGAGTTGGGTATGATTGTGATTGTCATTTGTGTGACATAGATCCCAGTCCTTAGATACCCACCCAGAAGTAATCATAACTCACAATCATAAGTTTATGGCTTCTAAAATGGCAGTTACATTACCAGCATACAACTACTTATTTTCTCTCGCAGCACCATAGGATTCTGCATACTACCAGTATCAACCTCCTACCAAGTTCCATTCTGGTAGTGTTGCTACAAGGTGAAGTAGGGTAAAGTGAGGTGTGTTTTGTGACACACTTCGAGCCAGTTTAATTGAATGAAGTCAAATAAAGTTGACTTTATCTATCTCAGGAGGTGGGGTCAAAAGTGCAGACCAATGTTTCATCCAATCATAACTGCCATGTCCAATGTCAGGCTGCACCACCATCACACCACTTGTATGTTGTTCAACATAAACAATTTGTAATTTCATTAGACATCATAAGTACTAAGTCTACTCATCATCAGTCTTTTTAGCAAGTAATTGACTAAGTTCCTCAAGAGCACCTGATTTCACAAGTTCATCCATAGTTCTCTCAGTAGCTAATCCCAAGATACCATAGTCTATCTCTGTAATGAGATCTTGGGTGAAATTAAGGTGAGACTACTTGTAGCAGAAAGCAGATGGTGGCAGCATGGGCTACATGGTAGAGAAAACAAGCAACACTCAGGGAAATGAATTGAGTATGGGTCAGAAAGTACATTGAGTACCCATACATATATGTCAGTCAGTAAGCATGTGGGGCCATGTGTACAGGGGCTATATTTTCTGGATATATCTCACCACTACTAAATATACTACACTTCATTCATGAACTCTATGAAGTGACTTACTTCCCAATTTGGTCACAGTGAACTGTGTCAAAGTATCACATACTCAAACTGAATCTGATTCACTTTGAAGTGACTTCAGTTTATCAGCAAACTGACCTTCCTCTGGTCAGCATTGGCCAGTGTTCAACAGCTTTCTCCAGCAAGGTATTCAACTAGGTAGTGTTGGATAGAAAATGTGAAAAAAATACTGTTTATAAAGTGGTCCTGAAATTTTTACAATGCAGTTTTACTATCAAATATATTCTTTTGACATCATTGCCTTGACCACTTTGATTGAACTGCTCATACAAACAGAGACTTATTGTGAGGAAAAGATTGTTTTGCTAATGTTGATGGCAACACTAGACAAATCAGCTGCCACACAGCCCAAATGCCCTCCCCACAATCTCTACACCTTGATAGTGCTGCCCCAAAAATCTTAGTGACAGAGAAGGTTAGAACCAAAGAACAACTTACCCAGGCCTTTGCTACACTCAAAGATGGCTTCTGTAACTTGCAGGAACCTTAATGTTGCAGTAAATCAATTTAAGGTGTCTTATCACACTCTCTATTGATTCTATCAGAAGGTTATGGTTTCTCAGAACAAGGTCCACCAGAATAAACAGCTTCTTACTTAGGCACAAGAGGAGATAGTGTATTATTAGACCAAGCACATGTCTTGGAAGACCTCCTCACTCAAATCAGAGCACTTTGAAAAGTATCTGCAGCTAAAACTTCAAAACCACTTCAAGGATCTTTTCTCCTCTCAGACTATATGATTTTAGTGGTTTTTAGTAATAAGGTTCAGATTCCAGAAGAGTTCAGGTACAAAAATAATAAGGAAACACTGAAAATGTATATAGCCAAATGTGGAAAAGCAGACAACAATTGTATATATAAAGTTGTACAAATTTCAACATGTATAACCACTATAACCACCAGATGATTTAAGACACAATATAAAATGGCTCTTAAATATCAAATCTACACAACTTTGTTGAGATCATTATTGTGTGCATTTCAAACTTATATATGCACAACAATTGTATGTATAAAGTTGTGTGAATGTAGTATGTATAATTATATGTTTTGAAATTCATACAACAATGATCTTGACAAAGTTGCACAGATTCTATCCATTTCATTTAAAATATGATTATATATACCACATTCATACAACTTTATACACACAATTGTTGCATGCTTTTTGACATCTGGATACATACACTTTTAAAACTAGATAAGTTAGATGATTAAGGCAGTGACTACCTATATATTTCTATTATTCTCATATGTTTCCTGTATTATTTTTATAGTTAAGCCCTTCTGGAACTTATTACATATAATTTAATGTGTTTGATCCATTCATATACATAAGGGTAGTGATATACAACTGTCAAATTTTATCATAA
>JBBPTF010000555.1:0-13900 GCA_038094015.1 Phylloporus cf. gajari
ACATTCTTTTAGATATTCATCAATGATAACTTTGTCAAGTTTTCTGAAGCTTTGTTCATTGCTGATAGACATATTGGCGAGAAAGTCAGGCAACAAATGCTCATGCAACAAAAGTTGGCACAAAAAGAAAAAGTAGCCAAAGAAGATAATTTCTCTCTTCTCACTCAACAAGTGCAAGAGTGTAGTAGTACTACTCCATCAACCTCCTCACAACCCACTGCAGAATTGCACATAGCCATTACCTCTGTTCTCAAAGCCCATGGGAGCAAGTCCAAGACAGATTTGTCACCTGCTAACTCCAAAGATGAAGAGAACATAGAGGCCACTAGGGTTAGTGATGCCATGCACACCAAGAAACACTGTGAACATGGGTGGGATATGTGGATGTCAAACATGGGTACTGAGCAACATGCCAGGATGCTTATCTGTCAGCAAAATTGTGATATTTCAGACAATATTGCACCTGGCCCCACATAACCAACACTATCTGAGGTAAGTATGTTGGATGGGACTCTTCAACCAAGAACAACTCAGTGACATGTTTAAGGGCAACAGTGTGTTGTATAACCAAGTGTTTTATGCTACAACAGTGATCTACAAAGTATGAGATAACATCACTGCTGAAGGGAGCAGCAAGGAGGCATTTGAAGATGAGACAGAAAAGGGAATAGGAAAACAGGTGGGAGGGTGACACATTGAAACTATGTTCTTGGTATAGTCATGCTACTATGGCAGGTCTCAATCATTCAGTGCCCCTTACTGGAAGGGACTCGGGGGATGTATTTAGACTGGACAAGTTCTTGGATGAGATAAAGGGGGGTTGGAAATGAGAACTGGACATGGGTGTAGCAGGGTCAAGGAAGAGGATGTAGCTAGAGAAGATTGGGGACATGTAGCATACATGACATCACCTTCTCATCTTTTATCAGGCTGGTAATTAATACTTGTGGATGTTGCTCAGAGGGGGGGGGACATCACACACCAGAGCTCTGCTTTCAATATGTCTGAAGGGACACAGGCCATTCTTTCTAAGGTGATGACACGGGTCCCAATTATCTTGTGTCTCTGCAGCACACAGGCTCAATCCTTTTGACTTGCTGAGTATGGTTTTGACATGATCATTTGGTAAGTAGGGAGGTGGCTGGTGATCTTGAACAAGTTAGTTATGACCATACCAATTGTACTGTTTCTTTAGAAGGCTGGTGATCTTGAATGAGTTATGACTATAAGTACTGACAGTACTGTTTCTTTGGAGGGCTGGTGATCTTGAATGAGTTAGTTATGATCATACTGCTCTAGTGGTACTGTTCCTTTGGAAGGCCAGTGATCTTGAGTGAGTTAGCTGTGATCATACCATTCTACTGTTTCTTTGGAAGGCCAGTGATCTCGAATGAGTTAGTTATGACTTGAAGGTGGCACAGGCTCTTATAAAGGGCACCCCATGATGAGATATACGAAATATGATACAGTGATGGTACTGTATCAACGTGCACGTATATACAACTATAATATGTTTATGGAGTGATCAATGTTCAATGGAGCCTGTAGAATAAGTCAGACACCAAAGCCCTACTGCAGATTGAAGCAATATGCATGGTAAATACTCTCATGAAGAGAAGAACAGCAGCACTTGTGAGGGTTCTGTCACATCACTCCATTCTTGTGTATGTTGTGGTGGATGTGACCAACCTCAGTGTTGGTGTCCTAGAGCCATTGCTTGGCTTTGTATGCCCTGAAATGGTATAGATTACCCAATGCAACTGTTTCTTTGAGTTTTGCAGTGGCAAGTTACTTCTCATGAATACACACATTATGGTGAACACAGACAGCTTCAAGAGCGAGCTTGGCTTCCTCTCCTTCTCACTCATCATCCTCCTGCTGGGTCATATTGGAGGCTATCTGTAAACTGAGTTGTAGTTCTTGTTAGAACATTACTTAGGTTGATTGTGTACCTTTTCTATAGCAACAGCAGGATGACAGATTTTCATTTGAGGGCACTGATTGCTGATGGAGTGCCTATTAGGACTTCACTGGATCCATGAGTGATAGAAGGAATGGAACACATAGGAGAGCTTAAGTTGGAATGAGAGTTGACCTCAAGAGTTTCAGAAACAACTGTGCAAGGAGTTTCTGCTAAGTCTTGAGGCTTTGTCTCTATGCAATCATATTCCAGCATATCACTGGTCTGGTCTTTGCTAATCTGACTGCTAGCAGGGGACTTGGGCTACATTTTGATGGTGATAGTAGTAAGAGACAATGAAAAATAGAGTAAGGCAATTGTCACATACTGCACCTAAACATTGGTAATCTTAATCAGCATTCAGCTTACCATTGGCCTTTTCCAACAAGCAGTAACTCTTTCTGTTCAGCCATTCACTATGCCCAAGGATGTCAACATGTCCTTGCTACTTCAAACAGTTTATAACCACTTGTGGTGTTACTGCCCACCTTGCACAGAAGAGTGCTAAGTGCAATACTTGAAAGCAGGAGTAGTTTGAACCACATCTCTCTATCAATGTCCCTTTGTCTGACAATGACATAGATGCTGTGCTGTCTAACCCAGCTCCATCATCTTCCTCAACACAAGATTTGTTGATACACAATGACAACAGTTACATTTCACCCAATCCTACACCTGCAGAGGAATTATCTGACCCAGGTGAGGGGTTTTCATTCAACAGGGCAAGTCCTGATGAGGAACAGATTGTCACACTTTCCACAGCTGAATCCAATGCCCTTCTCATACAGCTAGGCCAAGGCCTCATGATTGAGTATTTCCCTAGTGCTGGTTCCATTTACTCAGGTGGTAAATTGTTTCTTGACAGATTCAGAATGGATGTCTACTCTGTACAGCATGAGGCAAGCCTGTATTTCCCCTTCACAAATCTAGAAGACTGGCAGATTGCCAATTTCCTCTTACAGTTTGACCTCAGTATGGTAAAGATTGATGAGTTTTTATCATTGGCTTTGATATGTCTTGGTCTTTATGTTGCAAATTTCCTGCCAAAATACCCAATCTTCAGATGCACACACTCCTGCTTTCATTTTGGACCACCAAGGAGCTTTGTGGACAGGCAGAGCTTCTTTCAAGTGGGCCATGTTGGAATTACAGAATTATTCCTATGAGCCAGCCAAGAAAGAATCCAGCCATTCTTTACTATTGTGATTCCCTTGATTACATTGAGGCATTTACTTCACTGATTGTATGGATTATGTTCTGTTTCACGCATTTGCAACTGCAGAGAGGATTGTTTGGGAATTCAGTGAATAGATGAGTGGCAATATAGCATGGGACATTCAGGTAATCTCTCTTGTCATCCTCCAATGTTGTGTGTATTAACTTAACCTAGGGCAAACTACCATCAAATGCTATGTTATGTGGAGTGATCCTATTATCAGATAAAACTAACATTATGAACATGTGTAGGGGAAAGGTTGCCTGTCTGCTACTCATCAGCCTTGCCAACATCAAAATGAGTGTCTGTAACAAGGCCACTGCACACACATTCTTACTTACTACTCTGCTATCAATTGTTGAATTTCTCCATCCAATAAAGAGAGTTTGGTCTGTACTGGAAGTGCACCTCCATCATGAGTGCCTTAGCATTATTATGGAACCCCTCAAGGTCACTGCCTGAATTGGACAAGTGATGTCAGATCCACTTGAAAATCTTCAGTTTTGCTTCACCCCACTTGCTGCACATATCAATGATACACCAGAAGAAGTCCTGGTGGTATGCTTATGTAGAAAGACATCACCTGTAACTATGGCTAGTTATGATAATTTTGACAATGCATTCTGTCATCCACCACATACTGGTACAACCATGCTCTCTCAGTTCTCTTGTATTCGATATAACCCTAAGGATATGTTGTATTATTTCATTGAATACACACTATTCAGACTAAATGGGGTGCTATTTCCTTACTGGTGCAGTTGGCTCTATTCTGATCCTGCCTACTTTATCTGTCTGGAGGGATTGCATCACTAGTTTCAGTTCCTTTGGGATCACAATGTCCAGTGGTGTAAAAATGCTCTTGGTACACAAGAACTTGACTTCCACTATTTTATTTTGCATCCAATCGTTGGCATGCAGCATTTCAAGGGTAGAATAACCACTTTGAAACAAGTAGGTGGTCAGGCTCAATATGAGATGTAATGCTACCTGGTTGCTGTTATCACTGGTGCTGCATCATCCAACATAGTTATTGCAATCTGCACTCTAATGGATTTCTGGTACTTGGCTCAGGCAACAACAGTCATGTTGATTGTTTACGACAAGATAAGCATAGCTCTCACTGAGTTCCATGATTACAAGCATGCAATTACTGATGAAGGCTTATGAAAGGGGGTAACAAGTGGCACTGCCATAGGGTATTGGAAGATTCTGAAACTTGAACTATTCCACAATATTGCTGCAAGTGTCAGCAAACTTGGCTCTCCTGTGCAATGGTCTGCAGATACTATGGAACATGCCCATATTGAGGTTGTCAAGCAGCCTACATCCATGACAAATAACCACAACTATAATGCTCAGATTTATCACTACCTCAATCATAGCAAAAAGTGTCAGCTTTTTCAGATGGCCACTGAGGTTGTGAGTGTTGCAGATGATGCAAAGATCAACGATGATGTAGATCCATTTCTTGACACCCCTGAAGAAGCTGGTCCATACAAAGAAGACTATCCCTCAAAGGTTGTGAGTAATCTCTGGTCACCCCCTTGCCCTCTTCTCAATTTTTTTGCCATCACAGAGGCACTTCACTCAGTCTGTGATGGATCTGTTCCATGTCCACTCTGCACCTTCACCTCTGCCCATACTGCCTTTCACTTCAATTACAACCTCTCCATCAAAAAGATTTCTATTAACTAGGTGGCTGAGATGTTCAACCTTCCAGATCTGCAACCTGCACTTGCAGATTTCCTGAACCATGATGGTGTGGGCTTGCATTCATTTGGAGGTCAGAGATGTGCTCTTTCAGATGCTCATATTCCATTTGATGACCTCTAGATTTGATACAAAGTTCGCCTCCAACAGATGCTATATCATGACTCAAATTCCTGTGTGCCTGTGCACACAAGTAATGCTCACCCATCTGATCATTTATGAGAGTATGGCCATTATGATGTAGAAATCCTGCAAGTTGATGACCATCACAAATAGCCCTTCAGTGGTCTTACAGGTATGTAAATCCTGATGTTTGGCTTTAGAACAGTCCTAAACCTTGGTAAGGTCATTGTATGATCAAAGTACATCTTATAATGTGCTCTCTTCCCCCCAGAGACCAGAATCACTCTTGGGCTGATCACTTCCTTGTTTATGCTCAAAGATATGATACTATCTGTCAACTGTGAGGCAATGTTGACTGAGCAACAGGAATGCATACACTAAAGTTAGTGATATGTTTCTTGGGAGAAGTTTTTGGCAATGTCTTTCCTCTGGATCAAATCAGATCATACACTCATCTCATGCCCCACTTTGGTAAGACTGCTGATGTTCACCTTATACATACAAACAGTCTTCATTTGTCCCAGTTGTTCTGGTTGAATAGTTACTTTGACAAGGAATTTTACTACACTGTCTCATTGTGATCATTGTATATACTTGTTGATCATGTAGCCATGTGAGTTGTGTGATGCCTCTGACCCCATAGTTCCCTTGTGCTCCCATCTTCATTTCAAACAGCTTTGATTTCATGTCAAATCCCAGCAATTCCTGCAAAAGTTCCCTACTGACCCTAGCATATTGGCAGCTAAGTCAATTTACACTTCCATTATGTCTATCTCAGCTTTCACTTGATCTCTGATTGACCACCAAGGCTATTATTCATGTCTAATTACTCCATCTCAAGCTCATGCATGTCTTGAACACATCTTTCTTCTAACATGTTGCCTGCACTAGATTACTGGTATTCTTCACCCATACAATGCTGAAAATAACTATGTTGATGGTGACATACCCTGACATGGCCCTGGCAAATTGTGGCTCTGGAACTGGTCTCATGTCTGAGGCCATGCTCTTCTTTGGCCTCCAATACAATGATCCTTCCATGTAGTTTGTGTTCAAGCTCTCAAACACAAGACTAGGACATGACAGCCCATGGTTGAGCTCTGTGACAATGGTAAGGAGACTTGAATGATTTAGATTCAGGTTTCTAATGCTTGGCTCTACAGTGATCAACCCTGAGGAGAACGGAGTGTGTGAGGCCCTTAAGCAGAAGAATGACTTCATCCAAGTGTAACTTGATGAGACATTTGACTTCCCTGTCTTTTATTACCCTACATTCTTATGCCCTCCCAAATCAGTCACTCTATGTAAATTGCTTGACTCTTTGTTCTCTGCACTTCTCTGACATATACACCACATAGTGTGGCATCAATGACACTCCCCAGCCCTGGCTCAAATGTCATCCTGGCACCCATCATCAGAACTCTCACATTGCCCACTGTACAAAAGATAGCTTCCCCCAATTTTACATCATTCTGACAACCCTCACTCTCACTTATAGGCAGCCTATATATGCTCCTTTCTCCTTATGCCTCACAAGGTCTATCCCCTTTGTCTCCCTGGTATTACTCTCACATTGGCTGTGTTTTAGCATTATCACATCTTTCTTTGATGCCACCCACAGCAATCAGATGGTACTGCATATATGCCACATATATACTTGTGTCATACTTTGCATCACATTGAACATCACCCACATCCTGCCCTATCAGCTGCCTCTCCCTGTGTGCCTTCTGCCACACATCTCATATAGTATAAGGTCCCATTTCATTCCCCCTTTGATGATACCGCATGTCCAACCAAAAGAAATGATTTGCACCTTTATATTGGTTGGTTTTTCTCCTCTCTATTGCTATCTTGGCCATTCTGCTAGGTATATGCATTTGTTTGACCTGTAACAGGCTGCTCATGCTGTGCATGAAAGCTCAGGATGATTTTTCAGCAAGTATATCAAGACAATAAACATCTTGATATAGCAGCTTCAATTTCTCATAGTCATGATACTTCCAAGCTCATTCTTAAGATGTGAATATAAAGAGGTTCTGAATAGTATTATCCTTGTACCCAATTCAGATTGATCACTGACTGATTATGTTCTGTGATAGAGTCAACCTTCCACTTCCAACGTTTGGGCCTATGGCATCTATAATCCTTGCAAACATATGATGGTATGGGTACATATGAAGCTATTCCTCTGGGGATCCAATAGTGTTTGGTGCATATCTGGGTGCACAAAGTGTTATATCTTGTCTGTATATGGGATTGTATAGTCTGTGCTACATTGTACTACTGTGTTACTATACTAGTGTACCCTTGTAATTTGTTGTTGTATGCTGTATACTGTGTGGTGCTGTGAGACTGGTGAAGTGCAATGTATGTGATAGTTGTAGTGGCTGTGATGGCTGTTCCAAAAAGAGTGATTTGCTGATGTGACATGACATTGTTGTTATGATGTTGTTGATGGTGGTGGCCATCAATGACGCTGTATTGCCATTGTTGTTGTATGATATGATGATATTGTCATTGTTGTCATCATTCAGTGGGTGTGACATGGCATTGTTGTTGCAGTGTTGTTGACAATGATGCTGTGTCACTGTCACTGTTGTTGTTGTTGTACAGACAAGTGGGTGTTGTATGTAGTCATTGCAGTGTGTACATGCATGCATATGGCACTGTTGTTGTCATGGCCATTGCTATTGCTGTCATTGTGGTGGGATATGATAACTGTAGTAGTGAGTTATGAGGACTTAAAGATTTGAGTGAACACTGCACAACATGTGATGCAAATGTGTGGGAGTTTACTTATATAATAAGTAATCTTATCATACAATGTTTATTTTCGACCTCATTCCTTGTCACTGAGCTCAACTCAATTGCTCTAGTTTGCTTGCCCCCACTTGTTCATGTGTACATGCATATCTCTAAATGTGTACTCTTACTGAATGTACATGCATGCTGACCTACCTGCTCCAACAGCCACCAGTGTCCAGTAACACATGCACCTAAGTACACCCTGTTCACACCAGCCATCACCAACCACTACCATGCACAAACCACCACCCACTCACCCCTGCAACATTCTATGGCCATTACCACCCACCACTATGTGAATGCACCTGCATTTGCACCTGCTCACACTGGCTACCTTCCACAGTAGTACTCACCATATAGGACCCAACTCAAGCAGATCATAATGGATCACAAAGTGGATGTGTCTGGGGCTTCAGGGAGTGTTGAAGACCTTAATATGTGCCAAAATGATGTACAAAACATGTCAGAATGGTTCAGCAAACAGCAAGAACATCAGATCAAACTGTACACACCAGATACTGCCCAAATTGAGTAGACCTGACTGGATACTTGAGTGGACATATTGCCAGTGTCATGGAGCAACAAGAACCCTAGGGATAGGCTGAAGAAGCTATGCACAACATGAGAACTTGTCAGGAAAGCAGCAGAATGTATAGAGAAGGAAGACATACCTCCAGAGCCCCCAGGTGAGCCAGTCACCAACCACAAAATGGCCACATCAAACATAGCCCAAAGCACCAGGAAAACACCCACTCCAACAGAAGCATGCACCATATTGAAACAATCACACAAAGTCAAAATCTGAGTCCAGGAGGGCATATAGGTGAGTGAGTTGAACCAGAGGTTGAAGATGGCCAACAGGACCACAAAAACAATGTGAATGATGTCAGATATGATTTGATTGACAGCTCATATGGATGGCACAACAAGTAGCACATGATACAGATCAATATGACTTGAAATGTGACCGCTAGCTGAAGATCACACAGATTAGCATGAATACTATGAGTGAAATACAATGCACATACCTGAGTCACACATAGCTCATCCAAGATTGTCCACTGACTATTTTGAGCCACTAAAATGACCTCAGAAGTTGGCAACAGCAACCTACAAGAATCAGTCACACCAGATCGCATAGATTGACTTACTAATGCAAATGGCTATGCCATATTCAAGCTCAACAGCTTATATATGTTTAATGTAAGCCATAAAGGTTGGAAAATGTCTCAGACCTATCTACTTACTGAGCAAATAGTATATAAATTGAGGGCTCACCAGCAAATAGCTAAGCTGCAATTTATCAAATTGGGCAATTGTGCCAGTGCCACATGACCTCAACAGACAACATTATTGGTGTAAACAAGTGTCTCAAAGAAAATTCTACATAGATATTAATGTTACTTTTACCCCTGACAACCATACTCACTTGTCAGTTTCATGCTTGAGGGGAGTATTGAAGTTTATATTACATTTAGGATAGTTATTACATAAGCAAAATAGTGCACTCAGAGTTTCTTTTCCTACCTTAGATTCTTTAGTGTTTAATTAGTTACTCTGAATACCTGCTTATTTTGCTATCCCTTTCATGTCTGAGGAGGAGTGTTGGAAATATTGATTATTTACATATCTTTGCTTACTAGACTACTAGCTGTACTTTAGTTTACTTTAGTGACTATTAGAGTATTTAATACACAGTGCTGTCAGTGTACATGCCATGGTAGCATGGATTCATAATGACCTATATAGACCTACTATCATATAATTAACTGTTGGGCCTGAGAGGTCTTGTGCTGCCACTTGATGGCTCACTTCTGCTGATGTAATAACTACTATAAATGGATAATATTTTCATTCATGTATCACATATGCCAGAGTAGTACTGTAAAGTGGAAGTATTATGTATAGGAGGATAAGCCTGTGTGAGGTTACACTGTAGTGGTAGAATTACCAGAGAGCATATCTTAATCAATCTGTAGAGTGACTGAGCATGGTTCCATCATGTCTGAGAGTGAGTACATAATGTCACCTATTATCGTATAAAAAGGGTTTTGGACAGTGTTGTATGCTATAGCCAATGGCAACCATAAGAGGTTGACATTTATGTAAGCTGCTTAGATAATTCTCCCCTCTAAAAACCTGAACCCTAAAGGGTCCAAGAATAAACTCCAACAAATGCACTGAGGGAGACTTGACCATGACCATGAAGAATGATGATGGTAACAACATAGTGTGACAGGGATGGGGTTGTGACCAAGATGAGGAGGTGAAGGCTGTGGTGGCAACCACAGACAATGCTGGGGTGAGGAGGAGACAATGATGATGTATTGAGGATGATGTCATGACTATGATGATGTGACTACAAGGACAGGGACATGGTGGCATTGGTGATGCATTGGGGATATGGTCAACTAATGCATTCTTTGCATAAAATTCAGTCTGGTGGGTAATACTAGTGGTGTGTCAGAATAAAGTGTTGCACTTGGGTACAGTCAATATGGCACACTCACTGAGGAAAAGTTGTGCACTCTGGGTTAACATGATATACTGTGACTGTGTGCAATCAGACCCTTATAGGCTTGAGCCCATCTGAGAGTTGAACAATAGTATATACCTGTCATGACTTCAAAACCATTGGCTACCAAAGATACTGTCTCTGACCATTACAGTGGTGTACATATCATGGATGGGTAGTTCTGACTGCCATAAACAGAGCAGTGGTGCTTGGCTGGTTAATTTATCTGAGTCATGATAATCTTACTATGCTGTATGTACCCTACATGCCATGTTCAAGTCAGATTACTATAGTGAATCAACCATGATAGGCATAGTGTTAAGTCCAGGTCAACTCCTGAGTGGAACTCTGAAACTTTGGAGTTGTGGACAGATAGGATGTTGGCTTCACCTTATGTGGTGTGCTCTTGTCAAAGTCCAGTCCTGTATTTGGGTTGGAGGTCAGAGGTAATCAGAGGAGAGTACTAAGTACTCAAGTGAGAGTTTAGGAGTAGAGACCAATTTAATATTTGAACTGAAGAATACAGGGCTTGGAGTTACAGTTTATATATGAAGTCCTATGTGGAGATTACTAAAGGGAATGTTATGATCTCCTAGGTATTGGGAAGAAGATAAGTAAGAAGAACAGAGGAGTTGAACTCTGAGGCTATATTCTGGTCATAGAGAAAACTGGATACTGTGTACCCTTGCTGAGTCAGGGTACTTCAAACAAGTAAACAGATATGACAGAAAAGGAATCTATACTATAATAGGAAAGTCTGATGACTCCAGATCATGTTTTCTAGAAGAACACATCAGAGATTGTAAGAAAAGTGGAATGGAGTTAGGAGTTATACTCAGTGAAAACTTGGGATATGACACATAGAATTTATGAAATAAATATGTACAGTAGTGACCAACAGTCCTTGACTCCTCTACATATGCCTCCTATGAATTAGAACATGTAATTGAAATCAATCACCTGGAAATTCCCTGCTTGTCTCAGAGTATATTGCCATAATGTGGAGTGGATGCATGTGGTTGGACAGGTAACATGCTGTGAAACAAATCTCTCAGAGTCAGTGACTCATACTATTTAAGGTCCTCAAAAGCACCTTGTAAGTTTACTGATGTGATTGTCTTACCAGGTCATTTCTGAGGAGAATTTGATGTAGACTTCTGCTTTTTAAGCTTCTTGCTATGTGCACATGAGTGAATGAGATGGCATGTGAATTACCATCAGTATTTACTTTCCTTGCAAGTGCAATCATTTGAAATAGGAAGTGACTCTAGTGTCAATTGTAGGGTTTTGCAATGCCTCAACAATAGTGGCATAGATGTCATTATAAATTGGAGCATATGCCTTTCCATCAAAACTGATGTTAGTTCCATGGACATCCTTAACTTGATAGGCCTCATGCTCAAGTGCACAAAGCAGAGCAGTGGTAGATAGTGTATGCATCTGTGTCAGTGTTGTCTGGATGTTGTTCTGATAAGTACTACAAAGAAGAGGCAACAATGGATGTGTGTACCAGAAATCCATGTGAAAGTGTTTGAGAGTATTGTTTCAAAACCAGCAAACAATCAATCCTTGACTATTGTGTTTGTACATGAAATAGTGCTGTGGACTTTTGACAACAGTGGGCCAGTTGAACTCCTTGACCTTCCAAGCAGTGAGCTCCAAGCCAGTGTATGTGGTGTTGTGTAGGTCAAAGAACAGTACAGCATATCTCCCTGCATCCATAGCCAGCACTGACCAGAGATTGATGATCCCCTTCAAGAGGAATTTTACCATCTCCTGTGTCAACCCCATTTCTATTAGCAAGTTAGTAGGTTATCTGAACAACATAGGTCAACAGGTTACTTACCATTGGAATGGGTGGTGTAGGCTTGGCTGAATTCCTCATGGAATGTTTTTTTCCAAACTTCATTGCTATCATTTGTGCAATGGCTGGTTGGCCAACCCACCCTTGTGATCATGTCATAAAGGGTTATGACATGTATAGTGTTCATCACTTGAGTTTTAGGATCATAAGTTGTCAGAGTTGATAGTTCCATGGGTTTCTTGATCAGCTCATTGCCAACTGTAGCAAATGAAGACATGAATGAGCCAGAGGTGATTGATCCAACATATGACAAGGTTCAAGATGATGCTGGATGTGAGTGGTGAGCAACTGCATATGGGTGATCACAGAAAGAGTGAAGGCAGTCTTGTGGGGGCAGTACTTGCCTCTCTTGGTTTTGGTGGGTTCAGAGAATATCTTTTTCCCAACCTGTGATCTGTAAAAGTGTGTGAACATATTGTACAGACTGTATAGTGATGGATATCATGATGTACCTGGATTAATTCAGTGGCCTACCTTAATTGCTCTCCTACAGATGAAAAAGGTGATTCTTCTGCATCAAATGATTGACTCTGAGTACTTTGTGAGGCTGAAGGCTCTGGTCAAAAAAGGTCCTGAGCTGGCTGATTAGGCATTGTGCTAGTAGAAGATTGACTCTGAGCACTTTGAAGGGCTGGAGGAACTGGCTAAAGAAGGCACTGACCCAGCTTATTATACAATACACCAGTAGAAGTTTGCAACAGAACTAAAAGTGGAATCAAAGGGTCTGGAGAGACACTAGAACTAAAGGGATCAAGGGTGGAGGGCAGAGTAACATATGGAGTAGATTGGAAGGGTAGGATTGCCTTAGATGGGCCACTAGCCTGAGAGTGTGCTGCCTTGCAGGACTGTTGAGACTGAGTATGAGATAGTATGTTGAAGAGAAAACAGAACTCATTGAAAGAGTTATAACAAGTCCAACTTGCATGACAATAGCAAGTACTAGGTGGGTTGGTTGTGATTCAAAGGTATGACATTGACATCAAAGACAACAGTGAGGGAGTGCCATTGAGAAGATGCTTATCAATTGAATTGATGGATGGAGTGATAGTCATTATGAACATTTGTCAAAGAACTTAAAAATGAGGTGATTGTTGTCAAGAAGGCTGCAATTGCAGGGGCTTATTGCCCCACACTGAATTCCAAGTACTTCTACACAACAAGTGGTACATAATACAGTACTGCAGTGATCAAACAAATAAGTCAAGTTTCACAAAGGGCATCTGATAGGAGACTACTATAACTGTTGCTCATGTCATCTGTATCAGCTAAGTTGGAGCAACTAGGCACAGGAGAAAGTTTGACCTCCAAAACCTTATGTCTAAGCAAGTCATCAACTAAAGGAACTCCTAACATGGTGAGGGTATATCAAACTTTGCCAATCTGACAATCAGCCTCCTTCACAAAATACTGTACTTTTTTGTACTCATCATGTGCAATAGTACACATGACATTGAGTTCCTGAGTTTGTAGAAGGCAATACTTGGCTTGTGCTGTAAAGGCTGCACAGCTTGTATGTACAAGTTGCAACCTGTGACAGAGATGAATCTCTGCAACTTCTGGTTTCCTCTTGGCTGTGTCCTAGAAAATTAGACCAACCAAACCTGTAGATGATGCTCAGAGTGTTAAGAATGTCTTATCTTATCTAATCAGATATTCTATATCAGTCAGCTCTTCTATCTTATCTTTAACATCATCATGATT
>JBBPTF010000557.1:0-13864 GCA_038094015.1 Phylloporus cf. gajari
ATTCATATTGATATAGTGATCTCACTCTATGTGGTGTATCTGATTCTTGATCAGATTGATCATCGTCCATCATAGGAATAGGGGTAGGTCCATCAACTTGACTTTTGGAACATTGTGGAAATCTTTCTTCATCGAAAGTGGCATTAGTTGACACAACAACTCGGTGTTTGGTGTTTGACCAAAAACGCCATCCTTTTGTATTAGGCTCGTATCCTATAAACATCATTTCCTCGGATTTAGGTGACAATTTGTCAGGCCTTTGTTTGGGAGGAATAAAGACATAGGCTTTACAGCTGAAGACACGGAAGTAAGAAGCATCTGGTTTATTTCCGTCTCCTTTGAATAGTTCAATAGGGGTTTTCCAATCATGACAACGCATGGGTTGCCTGTTATAGATGTGGACAGCTGTTTCCACAGCATCTTGCCAGAATGATTTTGGCAAGCAGGCATGATGGCGCATTGCCTCTGCTTTTTCTAGTATGGTTCGATTGAATCTCTCAGCTCTTCCATTTTGCTGAGGTGTGTGAGGGACAGAAGTCTGATGAGTTATTCCTCTGAAAGTGAGGAACATTTGAAACTCTTGACTTGTGAATTCTCCTCCTCAGTCTGAACAGACAGAGACTAATTTATGGCCTGTGAAGGTTTCAGACCATGAAACCATATTAGAAAAGTGCCAAAAAGTATCCGACTTGACCCGCAAGAAGGAGACTAAGGCATAACCCATGTGATCATTGATGAACATGAGAATATATTTCGCACGTGATCTCGGTTCAGTTGGCATGGGACCAACTAAATCGGTGTGAACCAGTTCGAGTGGGTGAGAAGCCTGCTTCTGTGATCCTGGAAAGGATCTATCCGGCATCTTTCCAATAGAACATCCTTTGCAAGGAGATGTATTGGAAGAAGGAATTAAGCAAGGAATGCCGGTTAAATTTGTATGCGCATGGCATAAGGCGTTCCCAGAAGTGTGACCTAAATGTTGATGCCACAATTGCTGGGATTGAATATCCGCAAGAGAGGTTACAGAGCCTATCACTGGAGTAATCTGTGATGACTGAAACCAGTGAAGGTTATTAGTGGGTGATGAGGCGGTAGCCCGAATCACTTCATGTCCTCTCTTGTCTCAAATACTGGAACCTGTATTTGAAATCTCACAGCAAAAGCCATGGTTTGTTAACGCTGGTATGGATAATAAGTGGCTTGTGGAATGAGGTGTGAACCAAACATCTTTTAATGTCACAATAGAGGGCGAAATAACACCGTCTACTTGTTTGACAAGTACAGTTCCAGGTCTGTACACTGGAAATGAATCTCCTGTTGCGACTTTTGCATTTCGAATTTGTCCTCCCAGATGAACGAAGTCATCAACAAATGGGGATATATGATCTGTACAGCCACTATCAATCATCCAATGTGTTTGTTGATGCACTGTCTTTTCCACAGTCTCTGGAGATGAATCTCCCAGGTAGTAGCAAAGGTGCTCGTTAGACTCTTTGTCGTAGTACATTTCTCTATCTGGATCTATATAGTCCGTTCTCTGTCTATCATAGACAGGAAGTCTCCTTTCTCCAGAAGGAACTATTCCTTCGTGGGTTGCTCTCTCATCTGACAAACCTGACCGTTTGTGTGAACTGTCTGATCTATCAGAATAAGGTGCTCCATAAATAGAATGAATGCGAGCGGCAGAAGCATGAAATTCCTTAGTAGAGGTATAAGGAATAGGAGAAGGTTTAAAAATAATTTTATGGTCAGAGAAATGAGAAGTTTGAGAAATAAGTCCTCCTAAAGAAAGGGTTACACCTTTGCGTGTGCCTTGCTTCTTTTTCTTCTCGGATAACCTCGAGATCAGACTCGGTTCTTGGTCTCGATCATTTGTCATGATCAGTTTGTCTTGATCATTGTTGATCGGAATCTGAGAAGGACCTACTCTATCTTTGTTCTCGGTGTTACAAAGAAGAGCGTCTCTGAAAGGAAGGCCTAACTTCCATACCTTGTTCATCTGGGTTTCCTTCTTCCCAGGTATTGAAGTTCTCCAAAGAGGCAACTTCAAAGTCTCCAGCAGTGGTAGGCCATTCTGGGATGTTCTCAGTCCAGTCCATTTCTTGTGCTTCGTTTAGTTCATCAGTTGGTGTTTCATCAGAGATAACCTGATGGACGAAACCTTGTTCTCCTTCTACCACATGAGCACTGCTCTGTGGCACCTTTCCCTTTTCCTTGTTCTGCTTCCTGAACTCAAACCCGGCGCAGCTTGCTTCCTTTTTTGCTTGGAAGAAATTGGGTCTCCTCTGGAACTTAGCTCGGCCTTTCGGTCCATTTGTTCCAGAAGGTTGGTTCTGATTAGAACCAGAAGCCTTAAAGGGGCACCATTTATTAAAGGAAGGTGGTCCCTTCCTTATCACATTGGTTCGATTCACAGAACTTACCTGGTTTGGGTTCTGTGACAATGAAGCCACGTTTGTCTCCACGTTATGAACACAGGGCTTGAATCTGTGTCTCGATGACATCATTGAGACTTCTGCCAAGATCTTGGTCGTGATGGCATCGACCATGAAGTTAGCCTGATCAGTGGTCATAGCCACTGTCGAACAGAAATTGTACATTTCTGATGGCAGGCGTTCAAGCATAAACATGGCTTTAAATGATTCAGGAAGAATCAATCCTGCATTCAGGATTTGATCAAACAAGTATGTGAGGCGATTTATATCCTCACTTGCTATTCTCGGGTTAATACTAACCCGGTTGGCCTGATGGAACAGATGAAACTGTCCAGCCAAGCCTACAGATGAGAATAGATTCCTCATCTTTTCCCACAATCCTTTAGATGTGGAAGCTTTAACGGCAGGGTCTGCGTATTCATAGCTGACGTGATGCACAAAAGCATCACTGAGAGTGTTGGCAATGATGCTGCAAACTCTCTTGTCAATGGCTTCTCATTTGGGTTGATCGGCATTAGCCGTTCCAACCCAGGTGATGGTACCATCAATCCAGCTCCAGACAGAAAGGGATTGGAGAACAGATTGAAGACGCACGTTCCATATAGGATAGTTGGATGGTCCTTTGAGAACAGGAATATGGGCAAGGATGGTGTTGTCTAATTTGAAATCTGCGGTGATAGCAAGAGCAGCCATTTAGAGAAAATGGATGAGATCTGTTAGATCATATTCAGCAAAGAAGTCGTCAAACAGGAAATCATAAAGATTAAAAGGGGATGTTTGGGACTCATCGACAACAGCTTCTATCTCCAGTGGAGTTAAGAATCCAGTCTCATCATCAGATCCTGGAAGTGGTATCTGATGTGGCAAGAGAGAACCCATATCTCTTTTTCTTTTCCAGTACTTGAATCTCTGGCATTCCCTTTTGTTGAAACCTTTGGGTTTCAGGGAGTTCCAGTGTTCTCTCCTATCTTGTTTCGTTAGCACACTGGACTCTTTTGAAGAACCGCTATACGAAAAAGGATCTGAAGAATGTTTTTCTAAGACAGTAAAGTTTAACGGTTTAAAGAAATGAGAGTTTTGTATAGTAATAACCCTTTTGTCTCCAACAAATGTTAGGACTTTGTCTCCTGTGGTTTCAAAGGGAATTGCAGGTGTTTCATTCCAACTATTAAGTCCTGCAAAAATAATAAAATGTTCTTCATACTGATGAGAATATAAATGGCTATGTGAAGAGTCCAGTGGCCAAGAAAAAGGAACAGGAACACTACCGTAAATTCTAAGTATGTCTGTGAACTCGGCGTTATGCTTTGCCTTGTTCAGCAGCTCTTCTCTTTCTGAGTCTGTTAGCTTGAGAAAGGTACTCAGCTCTTCCTCAGTTACCTTCTTTAATAGTGAGGGCTGAGTAGACATCATCCTTGGTGGTAGTTCCTACAGAGTCCTTGATCAGCTTTTTGATCACGTTTTGTCTCTTCCAAATCTCAGGATTAGACTGCCTCAGGTCCTCTTGGCGCTCTTTATCAAAAAGCTCGTTCCACTTTCTAATGTCCATGCCCTTTCTCATCCCATATACTTCTGCAGGTTCACCACAATTCCAACCTCCATCAGCTTCGTTCAGCCACAAGTCCTCATTGAAGACAAAGTTGGGCTTCTTTGATTTCATGAAATAAATATTTGCCCAACTGGACGGAAAGAGATCTTGTCGGAAAATTTCCTAACCTTGGTCCTTTACCACAAATGATTGTTGGTCTTCATAAGATGCAGAGGGGAACGCCCATCCAGCACCCTCATAGGCTTGGCCTATGGTCTCGTCCCAGTAGCTGAGTGTACACACAGGACAGCTCGCTCCAGACTCACAAGTCTGGATTCGAAAAGGGAAGACCATCCAAGGGGACCTCGAAATGAGTTCCCTCGGGATCTGCATCTGGTGGTTCAGATAAGTTGGGAAGATCTCCCATGTCACCAGTCTCCTCAGCAACACTTCCACTTCCCCCATCCCTGGCCCTTGGAGAGCTAACAGGGCTAGGTGAGGGAGTTCGTGGTAATGCGCAAACTTCAGCTCCTCATCTTCTTGAAAGGCTAGGATAAATGGGGGAAGCGCCTCTATTGAAAGATGTGCTCACAGAAGCGAGTCCATATCCCATGGTCGCACCTCAGTTATCATTTCTCCAGAGGGGATTTGTATGGCGTAGACCCCTTGGGTAGCGGCTAAAGGCGCTCCACCCAGAGCAGCGAGGCGCAGGAGCTGGAAGTGCTCCACTGGTCAGATCAGAATTGGTGCTTCTATCGCCAAGACTGAGGGTCCCAGGAAGTACTGGAACCGGTTCGGGTATGGGAGGATGTGCTGGTTCATCAGGAGGATTAGAGGTGATGGTGGTCAAGCCACGATTGGTGGGCTCAAAGGGCAATCGATGTATATTGATTGGAGATCAGGGGACGAAGACCTGGTCAGAGGATATAGGAGGTCCGGAAGCTCCTCGGTTGAAGGGATCAGATTCTCCTTGTCTGATCCTTTGGTCTCGCTCTTGTTGAGCGGCTGAGATGAGCCAGGCAAAGAGCCTGGCATTGAGCTGCCTTCGCTCTCTCTCAAGTTCCTCCATCTCATTTTCCTCGGGACTGGAAGCTGCATCCTCAACAACCCTAGAAACTGGTACAGCCGGTCTGCTCCAAGTAGGCGAGGAGGTGAGACCCGGTTCGAGAACGGGTCGTTCTGAATAGGCAGGGTCAAGTGGAGGCTCGGTAGGGTTGATGATGAGGCAGGTAGAGTATGTGGCGTCATCCCTTGGCTCGGGATTATGAATGATGAGGGGGTTGAGGAGGCATTCTGCATATCGAGGAGGTTCAGTGAGGGCAGTGGTGATGGGATTTGTAGGAGGTGGCACGGGCAATCTAAGGGAAGGACCAGTGTCGTTTCTGATGACTCTGTAGAAGTCAAAAGGAGCCAGTTGGTGATCAATGAGATCATGTGATCCACATCTGATGACATCTGTCTCACCATGGCGGTGGATCTCTCCTTGTTCGATTGCTCCAAAACAACGAGGACAGGGTACTTCAAAAGGTACTCCTGGAGGAACTATGTGAGTATGCCTCACAAGTCTAGTACGAGTTTCATACTGAGGGGGTCTACCTGATGGTACAGATGCAGGGTCTTTCTCGTGAGGAGAGGTTGGCACAAAGGGTTCATCAGATTCTTGTCTCATCTCTTGAGGTGGAGATAGAGCGTCTCAAGGTTGTGGTGTCTTAGGAGGGGAGTTTGATGACGAGTGTTCACTTACTGAGTGTGGCACTAGTATAGAAGAGGCCACAGTCAGCATAAGCTCGTGTTGGTGTGTAGCAGAATGAAGTTGTGCTATCATGATTAGAGCCTCGGATTGTCTCCAGAAAACGGCAAAACCATTTTGAAAAGTGAACAACAAACATTCAGCCATAAGCTCCACCATTGTAGCTGCTGTCAGACCATTGTAGATCTGAGTAATCAGCATATACAAAAATAAAAGGTCCAGCAACCACCACAGCTGGCCATATGAGACGGCGGGAGGCATCAAGAAAGTGCTAGCAATAGACGGGCTCCGCTTGTCTAAGCAGGGCTCATAACCTTTAGAAGTCCTAGACTTCCAAGGTTGCAGGATGAACTCTAGTGGGAGTTACTCACTAGGGGAGGCACAGCATAGGCAGTAGCCAAGAGTTGCTTGATGGTGATAGTACTTAGTGTGAACACCAAGTATAAGAGAACAGAGGATGGAAATTCTGTTAGAGGAGCGTATGTGTAGAGAGCTCCTCCTTATATACAGTACAGACTTGTTTATACGTGTGTATAGTAGTTCTAAATAGATAGAACAATAGTGGCCAATGGCAGTAAAGGCTCTTATCTGAGCCAATAGCAAAACATGAGCAGTGTCAGTATCAGTCAGCATGAGTAATAAAGTATCAGTCATCATGATAAGGATGAGTAATGAAAGAGGAATCATGATGACGTTAAAGATAAGAAGATAAGCTGACCAATATAGAATGTCTGATAAGATTAGATAAGATAAGACATTCTCAACAGTGGTGGAGGTTGAATTTCATTGGGTCCTATTGGAACCCTGAAGTATTCATATCGATCTGGTGATCTCGCTCTTGGCGGTTCTTGATTATCATCTGATTCTTCATCAGATTGATTATCCTCCATCATTGGAATAGGGGCAGGTCCATCAACCTGACTTTTGAAACATTGTGGAAATCTTTCTTCATTGAAAGTGGCATTTGTAGACACAACAACTTGATGTTTGATATTTGACCAAAAATGCCATCCTTTCATATTAGACTCATATCTTATAATGTCATTTCCTCAGATTTGGGTGACAATTTGTCAGGCTTTTGTTCTGGAGGAATAAAGACGTAGGCTTTACAGCCAAAGACACGGAAATAGGAAACATCTGGTTTCTTTCCATCTCCCTTGAATAACTCAATGGGGGTTTTCCAATCATGACGATGCATGGGTTGTCTGTTATAAATGTGGACAGCTGTTTCCACAGCATCTTGCCAAAATGATTTAGGCAAGCAGGCATGGTGGTGCATGGCCTCTGCCTTTTCCAATATGGTGCAATTAAATCTCTCAGCTCTTCCATTTTGCTGAGGAGTATGAGGAACGGAAGTCTGATGAGTTATTCCTCTGGAAGTGAGGAACAATTGAAACTCTCAACTTGTGAATTCCCCCCCTTGGTCCAAATGGATGGAGACTAATTTATTCCCCATGAAGGTTTCGGACCATGATACCATATTAGAAAAATGCCGAAAAGTATCCAACTTGACCCACAAGAAGGATACCAAGGTGTAACCTGTATGGTCATCAATGAATGTGAGAATGTATTTCACACATGATCTCGGTTCAGTTGGCATAGGACCAACTAAATTGGTATGAACAAGTTCAAGCAGGCAAGAAGCTCGCTTTGAGGATCCTGGAAAGGATCTATCCAGCATCTTTCCAATAGAACATCCCTTACAAGGAGATGTATTGGAAGAAGGGTTTAATTTAGGAATGCCGGAGAAATTAGAATGCACATGGCACAAGGCGTTACGAGAAGTATGACCTAAATGTTGATGCCACAGACGTTGAGATTGAATATCCGCAAGAAAGGTTACAGAGCCTATCACTGGAGTAATCTGTGACGACTAAAACCAGTGAAGGTTGTTAGTGGGTGATGAGACAGTTGCCCAGATCACTTCATGTCCTTTCTTGTCCCAAATACTGGACCCTGTATTGGAAATCTCACAGCAAAAGCTGTGGTTTTTTAGCGCTGGTACAGACAACAAGCGGCTTGTAGAGTTAGGTGCGAACCAAACATCTTTTAATGTTACTATTGAGGGTGAAATTACCCTGTCTGTTTGTTTGACAAGTATGGTTCCTGGACCATACATTGGAAATGAATCCCCTGTTACTGCTTTAGCATTGCGAATTTGTTCTCCCAAATGAATGAAGTCATTGATAAATGGGGATATATGATCAGTGCATCCACTATCAATCATCCAATGGTTCTTTTGCCAAGCTGTTCTTTCTGCAGTCTCTGGGGAAGATTCCCCAAGATAATAGCAAAGGTGCTCGTTGGATTCCTCGTCATAATACATTTCTCAGTCTGGATCTAAATAGTCCAATCTCTGTCTTTTATAGACAGGTACACGAGAAGCTCTTTCTCTTGAAGGAGTAACTCCTTCATGAGTACCTCTTCTGTCTGACAAATCAGATGGTTGTTGTGAACTGTCTGATCTATCAGGGCAGGGTGCACCATAAATAGAATGTGCAGAAGATGAAGCATGAAAAGCTTCGGTAGAAGTATAAGAAATAGGAGCAGCCTTAAAAATGCTATTGTGATTAGAGAAGTGGTTTGTTTGAGAAATTAATCCTCCAATGGAAAGAATCACCTTCTTAGACTTCCTCTTCTTGGTTGGTCTCAAAGCCATATGCTTCGGTTTGGGCTCTCAATCATATAATATGACCAGTTCGTCTCAATCAACTATGATCAGTTTCCGAGAAGGTCCTGCTCTCACTTTCATCTTGGAGTTAGAAAGAGGAGCAGTGTGGAAAAGAAGGTCTTTCATCACTCATACCTTGATCGTCCTCGTTACCAGTTTCCCAAGTGTTCCAGACATCTGCCTGGGTCTCAGAGTCATTAATGACCTCAGCAGTGACTGGCCATTCTGGAATTTCTTCCATCCAATCCATCTTGTGTGCTTTGTTAAGTTCATCAGTGACTTCAACATTAGTAATCATGTTGTGAATGAAACCTTGTTCTCCTTCGACCACATGGGCAGCACCTTGAGGTGCCTTACCCTTTCCTTTGTTCTGCTTCCTCATCTTGAACCCAGCATAGCTTTGTTCCTTCTTCTTTTGGAAGGAGGTGGGTCTCCTTTGGAACTTGTTTCGGCCATTCAGCCCATAGTTTCCAGAGGGTTGGTTCTGATAAGAACCTGAAGCCTTAAAAGGATGCCATTTGTTATAGGAAGGAGGACCCTTCCTTATCACATTGGTTCGGTTTGCAGAACTTACCTGGTTTCCCAAGTTCTGTGACATAGAAGCTACATTTGCCTCCACATTTGAAATGCGGGACTTGAGCTTGTGCCTCGATGACATCATCGAGACTTCTGCCAAGATCTTGGTCATTATTGTATCAACCATGAAATTAGCTTGTTCGGTGGTTAAAGCCACTGTTGAACAGAAATTATACATTTCTGCCGGTAAGCACTCAAGAATAAACATAGCTTTAAATGATTCTGGAAGTATCAGTCCTGCATTCAGGATCTGATCGAACAAAGAAGTGAGGCGATTAATGTCCTCACTGACCATTCTCAGGTTGATATGAACCTAGTTGGCCTGATGGAACAGATGGAACTGTCTAGCCAAGCCTGTAGATGAGAATAGACTTCTCATCTTTTCCCACAACACCTTTGTAGTGGAGGCTTTAATGGCCTGGTCAACATAGTCATATGATACATGATGCACGAAAGCATCACTGAGAGAATTGGCAATAATGCCGCACACTCTCTTATCTATGACTTCCCATTTTCCTTGGTCACCCTGAATGGTGCTGACCCAGGTAATGGTTCCATTGATCCAACTCCAAACGGAAAGAGATTGGAGAACAGATTGAAGACACACGCTTCATATAGGGTAATTGGATGGTCCTTTGAGAATTGGTACATGAGCAATGATCATGTTGTCAAGTTTGAAATTGGTGGGAACAGCAAGAGCAGCCATTTATAGAAAATGGATGAGATCTGCAAATCCGTATTCAGCAAACAGATTATCATATATTGAATCAAACAGATTAAAAGGATGAGTTTGGAACATAGCCTGATTCCCTTCTATCTCTGGTGGAGTCAAGAACCCAGTCTCGTCATCAGTGTCCGGAAGTGGTATCTGATGCGGTAAGAGAAAACCCTGATTTCTCTTCTTCTTTCAATATTGGAAGGTACGTTGTTCCTTTTTATTGAAACCTTTCAGCTTCTTTGATTCCCATAGTTCCTTCCTTTATTGTTTGGTTAGCACACTGGACTCTTTTAAAGGTAAAGAACTATACAAAAAAGGATCTAAAGAATGTTTCTCTAAAACTGTGAAGTTTAGGTGTTCGAAGAAATGTTGATTTCATATAGTAATAAGTTTTTTATCCTTTGTGAAGACAAGTTTTTTATCTGCACAAGTTTTGAAGGGAGTTACAGGACTTTCATTCCAACTATTAAGTCCTGCAAAGGTGATAAAAGGCTCTTCATAATTATTAGAGTAAAAATGATCATGTAAAGAGTCCAGTGGCCAAAGGAGAGGAACAGGAACACTACTGTAAATTCTAAGTATGTCTGCGAGTTCAGCGTTTGAATTCGCCTTCTTCTGCAGCTCTTCTCTTTCTGAGTCTGTTAGCTCAGGAAAGGAACTCAGCTCTACCTCTGTTTTTGCAGGAGGTAGTGAGGGCTGAGTAGACGTCATCCTCAGTAGCTGTCCCTGCGGCATCAAGTATCAGCTTCTTGACCTTGTTAGTCTTCCTCCAGATCTCAGGGCAGGACTGTCTAAGTCCATCCCAGCGCTCTTTATCAAACAGCCTATTCCATGTCCTAATGTCCATGCCTACTCTCCTTCTGTACAACTTGGCAGGCTCTCCCCTGTTCCAGCCTCCATCAGCCTCATTTACCCATAAGTCCTCATTGAAGACAACGTTAGGCTTCTTGGATTTCATGAAATAAATATTTGCCCAAGAGGGTGGAAATAGATCACGTCAAAAAAGTTCCCAACCTTGATCCTTAACCACAAATGATTGCTGGTCTTCATAAGATGTGGAGGGGAATGCCCATCTGGCACCCTCATAGGCTTGGCCTATGGTCTCATCCCAGTAGCTTAGAGCGCATACTGGACGGCTCACTCCAGACTCACAGGTCTGGATTCGGAAAGGGAAGACCATCCGAGGTGACCTTGGAATGAAGTCCCTCAGAATTGGCAGCTGGTGGTTCAGATAGATCAAGTTGATCTCCCAGCTGATCAAGCGTCATGGAGCCACCTCCACATCCCTCATCACTGGTCCTTGGAGTTGAAGCGGGGCTAGGAGAGGGAGCTCATGGTAGTGGGCAAAGTGTAACCCTTCATCTTCTTGAAAGGCTAGGATGAAGAGAGGGAGTGTCTCGACTGAAGTGCACACTCACAGTAGGCAGTCCATATCCCATGGTCTCAGCTCGGTGATCATCTCACCGCTGGGTATTTGGATTGCCCAAATTCCTTTAGTTGTGGCTAAAGGCGCTCCACCCAAGGCGGCAAGACACAGGAGCTGGAAGTGCTCTGCTGGTCAGATCGGAGCTGGAGCTTCGATTGCCGAGACTGGAGGTCCCAGGAAGTACTGGAACTGGTTCAGGTATAGGAGGACATGCTGGTTCATCAGCAGTACTGGAGGCAAGGGTGGTCAAGCCACTAGCAGTGGGCTCTGCAGGCATGCAATCTGTTCCAGGGTTGATGGTCTGGTCAGAGGATATAGGAGGTCCAGTAGCTCCTTGTGGAGCAAAGGGATCCTTGTTACAATTCCTTTCTTTGTCCTAGCTATACAAGTTCTGGACATTATTTCTTTTTCTCTACAATTACTCACTTCCTCTTAGTCATCAACCTGATGACTCATCATCACTTCTTAATTGTAGTTCTTCCTTCATCTTCTTGAACATTCCATGTGATTCTATCACATTCTCTTTAGTCATCTTGCTGACCATTTCCTGTATATACAATAATTCTTTCACATTCTGTCAGTTTCTATACCTTAGGTATATAAACCTTTCCTTTCTTCTTTCTTTCCTTTCCCTTAAGCTAGTTCTCCTCAGTTTTACTGCCTGTATCACTAGGCTAGCAATCTATTTGTCTTCCTCATTGTCCCTCATCTCTTTGAGCCTCCATCTGTGCTCTGAATGGATAGCTTGTTCTCCCTTCGAACTTTGTCACTAGGTACCAAGTTCACCGTCTTCGATAAGTCCTAGCCACCTAATCGTTGTCTAGTGACTCAGAGACGTCTTAACCCTGTCCTGTCTTTGAACCCTTAGGACCTCTATGTTCACATATAGGCTTTCTGAGACTACGCTTCATCTTACCCAGACCAAGCGTAACAATCCTGTTCTCCTTGTCAGAGTCTTCTGGCTCGCTCTTGCTGGGCAGCAGAGATGAGCCAGGCAAAGAGCCTGTGGTTGAGGGTTCTTCTCTCGACCTTGAGCTCATCAACCTCCTCCTTGGAAGTTCGGAACTGGGAGCTGCATCCTGGATAGCCCCAGGAACTGGAATGGAGGGAGAGCGCTCCCAGACAGGCGAGGAGGTGAGCCCCAACTTGTGAACGGGTCATTGCTCAAGTTCATGGGTTGGAGGCTCAACAGTGTTGATGAGGATGTGTTGGTTGAGGAGTGACTCTGCATATTGAGGTGGTTGGATAAGGGCCTGAATGATTGGATCAGAAGGTAGTGGAATGGGTTCTCTGGTGGAAGGTCCAGAAGTGGATCTGATGACTCGTGGCGGTGGATTTCTCCTCGTTCTATTGCTCCAAAGCAGCAAGAACAGGGTACCTCAAAGGGTATTCCGAGGGGGTCTACCAGGTGAAGCTGGCGCTGATTCTCTCTTGTGAGGAGAGGATGGCACAAAGGGTTCTTGGGGTTCTTGTCTCACCACTTGTGGTGGAGATAGAGCATCTCAAGGTTGGGTGCCTCAGGGAGAAGAGTTTGATGGTGTTGGTTCACTTACTGAGGGTGGTACTACTCTAGAAGAGGCCACCGTCAGCATTAGCTCGTGTTGATGTGTAGCAGATTGTAAATGAGCTATCACAATTAGAGCCTCAGATCGTCTCTGGAAGAGGGCAAAGCCGTCCTCAAAGGTGAACATAAGGCAGTTCACCATCAACTCTACCATAGTAGCTGCTGCTAACCCATCATAAATCTGGGTTATAAGCGTATACAAAAATAAAAGGTCCAGCAACCACCACAGCTAGCCACACGAGACAGTGGGAGGCATCAAAAAAGTGCTAGTGAAGACAGGCTCCTTGCTTGTCTAAGTAGGGCTTATAACCTTTGGAAGTCAAAGACCTCCAAGGGTTGCAGGATGAACTCTAGTGGGAGTTACTCACTAGGGTAGGCGCAGTGTAGGTGGTAGCCAAGTGTTGCTTGGTAGTAAGATAGTGCTTAGTGTAAACATCAAGTACAAAAGAACAGAGGATGGAGATTCTGTTAGAGGAGCGTACATGTGGGGAGCTCCTCCTTATATACAGTACAGGTTTGTTTGTACATGTGTATAGTAGTTCTAAATAGATAGAACAATAGTGGCCAATGGCAGTAAAGGCTCTTATCTGAGCCAATAGCATTAAGAACGCTTATCATACTAAAAGTACTAGCCAATAGCAAAACATGAGCAGTGTTAGTATCAGTCAGCATGAGTAATAAAACATCAGTCATCATGATAAGGATGATTAATAGATGAGAAATCATGATAATGTTAAAGATAAGAAAGATAAGCTGACCGATATAGAATGTCTGATAAGATAAGATAAGATAAGACATTCTCTACAGTGTCATGAGATTTCACTCACTGTATGGACTTTGACTTATATAAGCATCACACGCTGTTGGTGGGCTTCACCCACCCCTATTAATATATACAAAGACTATAGTAAAAGCTGCAAAATTCATATATGATAGTTACAATTAGTTTTGCAATACTTAGCCAGGGTCTGGTGCACTGCTACAGGCCAATTTTTTTTTCCTGATGTGTGCATTCCCCAAGGGTATAGAATCAGGAAGGTGAGATAGTGCAGTGCAAAGAGAGTTGAGAGCTTGGTCAGCACTCACTAGATCATTAAAGAAGTTCATTGTACAGGCCAAGTCAAGCCTGTCACATTTCAAAACTCATGGTTCAACTAGTCTGACACTGGCTCATGTCAGCCCTGTCATCCCTGTGT
>JBBPTF010000558.1:0-13853 GCA_038094015.1 Phylloporus cf. gajari
CTATTTCCGGCAGGCCTGTGCCACGTATCGCGAGGTCGGCGACCGATGGGGCGAAGCGGAAACTCTCCGCAACAGCGGTGCTATCCTCCACACCCTCAACCAGGCGCCGGCGGCAGCCGACTGCTGGCGCCAGGCACTGTCAATCTTTGAAGATCTCGGCGACGCCAGGACCGCGGCGAAGGTTCGCGCTAGTCTAGCGACTCTCGGGCCCCCCACGTCGGAGAAGCATTCCTAACCCCTGCCCCTCAGGCGCGGGTGGTGATGAGGTGGCGGGCGGTGCGGGCGAGGTCGTGGGCGTCGGTGCTGGGTCGGGCGTCCAGGGCGGCGGCGAGGGGGGTGAGGTCTTGGCGGGCCCGCTGCGAGCTGAGCTTGGTGACGCCGGTGATCGCCTCGTGCGCCAGCCTCAGGCCGTCGGGTTCGCCGGCCCGGACGTGGATGGTGGCCAGCAGGATGCCGGACCGGGTGCGGGCCCGATTGCTGCGGCTGGTCTCCCAGCGTCGCACCGACGCGGCGGCGAGGGATTCCGCCGCCTCCAGCCGGCCCCGGCCCAGCTCCAGGCGCGCGTGCACCCGGTCTAGGTCACCGCTGCTCGGGTCGGCCGGGGTGGGCTGCCACAGCTCCCGCGCCTTCGCCATCTTGACCGCAGCGCCCTTGTGGTCCCCCATGCGCGCCAGGGCGGTCGCCGCGTCCGCCTGCGCGCAGGCTTGTAGGGATGCCCGGGAACCCGGGTTGAGGATCCGTGGGCGTTCGTCGTTCTCGGGGATGTGCTCAGCGATGAGGGAGGCGAGTTGCAGCATCGCGAGCCCATCATTGGGGCGACCGTGTTCCACGGTGGCCAGCCCGGCAAAGCCCAGGGCAAGGGCCTGCCAGTAGGCATCGCCGGTCTGGGTGGCCAGTTCCAGCCCACGGATACAGTGATCGATCGTGTGGTCGTACAAGCCGGCGTCGAACGCTTCCCAGGCCATGCACAGTTGCAGCTCGGTGATCGCCGCCATGAGGGCGTCTTTGACCCGCTCGGTGCCGGGGAGTTCTAGGAGCTCGGTGGACCGCTCGACGCTCCCGCTGTGCACCCGCGGGTTGGCACCGTAGGCCATGCCGGCGTCCCGGATGTCCTGGGTGAGCTGGCGCACCTGTATCACGTGCACTCCCTGGAGTCGGGAGGGCAGCGGGGCGGGTGCCGTTGCTGGGCCGAGCAGCTCGGGTCGCGGCTCGAGGTCTTTTACCGGTTGGCCGTGGGCCGCGTAGGCGGTGGTGCCCAGTGCCATGATCGCCCGTCGGCGTCTCGTGTCGATCTCCTCCTCGGTGCGCTCACCACCGGTGCTGCCTCCAGGATAGGTGCTGACGCCCTGGGTGGGGCCGAGGTTCATCAGCTCGCGCGGGATCCCTAGTCCGTCGGCGATCCGTACCAGCACCTGATGCATGGTCACCTGCCGACCTTTGTTGATGATTTCGGAGACTTCTGATTGGTGCATTTTCGTTGCCCCGGCGATGCTCCGCTGGCTCCACCCGGTGTCGTTGAGCACCCGAAACAGCGTGCCGATGTCGTGGTTGGCCAGCGCGGTGCGCACCTCCGGGCGGGCGAGCAGCGCAGGATCCATCGGGGGCGTATTGCCCGCTAGCTTGCCGATCAGGTTCTCATCCCCAGATGCCATCGCCGTTTCCCCTCGTTCGTGGCCGACTTGCAGCATAACGGTCCCGTACCAGGATCGTGATCAGCTCAGCGCATCAGGGCGGCGAAGCGGTCGAGCTGGCAGATTTCGCTGGCGGGTCCTTGCGGGGTTTCTACCCAGGCGTGGGAGCGCAGGGGGTCAATTGCCACCCCAAGACACCACCTCACCCGCCGCCCGTGACATGCGAGGAGAAGCGCTGTGGCCAGCGAGTTCTCCAAACAAGCTGTCCGGACGGGTAGCCACAGCCCGGCCGTTCGCACTGCCGCGATGACTCGGCTGGCTTCTGCGGGCGTGGCTGGCCGGGCGCTGCGAAGACGGTGCACAAGACGGATCGCGCGCAGCAGGTGGCCGAGCCGCAAGACGCGGACCGCGCAAGCCAGGCCAAGCAGAAGGCCGCTGACCGCAACCTGGCGCCGCAGTGGAATGGGATCGTTTCGGCTGAGATCGATCTCTGCTTCATCTGTACCCAGGCTGGGAGTGGTCGGTGGGACAGGTCCATCGCAGAGGTCCGTCCAAGCGGCTGGCGTGCGGCTGGCTCCAAGTAGGCGCAGCTTGTGCAACGTGTCAAGCATCGCGCCGAGGAGGTCTGTGTGGTCGGGAACGAGTTTCTGCCGGGCAACGGCGATATCCCCCGCACAGCCCACAAGCACGCGCCAGCAGTGCGCGGTCGGGCCGGAGAGGGCGAGGAAACTGCCGCGCTCCGCGTCAAGGAGCACCACGAGCGGGCCGAAGTCGGCGGCGCGCAGCCCGGGTCGGGGAACGACGATGCTCATGCCAGCCCCGCCGGGTCGTTGCTCCAGTAGGTGTCGGTCTGGTCACGGCTGAGCGCTCGCAGCCAGGCTTCGGTGGCGACCAGGGCGTCGAAGGCTGGGAGATCGACGGGGAATCCCGCGACGGCGTGGTCAATGACTTCCCTGACAGCCACGTCCTGGATTAGCCCGAATTCGGCAAGGTGCGACGGGCCGAACAGGTCCCGCAAGTGCGTAGCATTCGTGCGGATACCGAGGTATTCATCAGCCGTGAAGTCACCTTTGGTACGGCGGCTGAAAACGAAGGGCGGGACATCGTGGGCGAGCGCAGCGCGGAGCAGCGGCTTGGGCACCCACGGTGAGGTGCGGTCTTCGGCAGGGACGCTGAGGCAGGCGTCAACCACGGCAGCGTCCAAGAACGGGTTGTGCAGCGAGACACCGTAGTAGCCGGCGAGCTGCATCTCGCTGCGGCCGAGACGACCCATGGTGTGGATCGTCTGTAATGCCGCTCGCTCTCTGATCGGCTGGTCCGTGACAGCACAGGGGGCGACCTCGGCCGCGCGGCGGGCTGCGAGCCGCCGGGCCGTAGCGGTAAACCAGCGCACCGCTGGTCTGGATTCGCTGGCGAGCAGTTGGCTCGCTCGGACCTGGTAAGAGATGTAACGGTCGTTCTCACTCCTCAGGAGCCGATCGAGCAGGGCCGAAGGACTGGCGTCATGACATCTGGCCTGACGGGTTGCCGCAAGGAGAAGGCTGAGGGGCGAATGGTTGAGGAGCGCTGCCCAGCCAGCAGTGTGTTCGAGTAGCAAGCGGACGTGGCCGTGTCGAGCCAGATCGGTGAGGTAGCACAGTGGTGCCGTTAAGACACCATCGCCGCCGTCTCCGGTCAGATGGCAGTCGGAGCCGAGGCGCGCTAGTAGCTGAAGCTGACAGCGGAAGCGGGCGACAGTGGCGGTCGAGGGAGCCGGTTCGTCCGTCCGTGGAACGCCCGTGACGTCGGTGTAGGGCAGACAGTGCTGGTCGATGGTCACCAGTTCGTGCCGCAGCTCGGGTAGGGCTGCGGCAGCTCGGCGGGCGTGATCGAGGTGGAATCGAGGCCGCCGGAGAGGTCTGTGGTGATGGTGTGCACCGGAGCTACCCGAGCCGCGACACCGGCGACCAGCGCCGCCCGGAGCTGCGCAGCCCCATCCGGGAAACGTTGCTCGGCGAGTGTCCAGGTTCGGGTAGTGTGCCAGCCGTTTGTCGTGATGGTCGCCCGGATACCCGGGGGCAGGATCTCGACGCCCGTAAATGGCGAGCGGTCTTCGAGCACGTGTGGCAGGTCTGGGCAGAGCAGGCGGACGGCTAGCCAGGCGTGGTCGAGCCGCCATCCGGTGAGGGCCGCGAGGGGCAGGAGGCTGGAGACAAAGTAGGTGCCCTCGGGCCGGCGAGCGGCGTAGATGGGGCAGGCCCACGCTAGGTCGGTGTGAATACTGGTGCTTGTCGCGTCCTGGAGGATGATCGTGTAGCTACCGGACCATGGCCTGGTCGGTATCTGCCAGCGGCTGATCACGCTCCGCAGATCGTCTTCGCCTGCAGCGCAGGGACCGAGCACGGCCATTCGACGGTCACCGGCGCGCAGCTCGCGAACCTCACTGTCCGGCCAGTCGTTCACCAGCCAGAGCGGCCGTGCGCCGTCCCACAGAGTGCGGGCAGCGCGTGGTTGTGCCCCACGCGCCCCTGTTTCGCGCGGCATGAAGATCGCGAACCAGTGCATTGTCGGTCCTCGTTCGTCTTCGAGCAGCTGCGGTGGCCGCACTCTGATCACAGAGCGGCCACCGCGGCTCAGGTTTAACTAATGCGTGTAGAAGTACTTGCCGTCCTTGTTTTTGCTGCCTGGTGCGCCAAGGGTCAGAGTGGCAACGCTGCCAAGCCGTACCAGGCCGGTCACGGTAACCGGCTCAATGCGGCGCCCGAAGGTCTTTGCGAAGAGATTCATGAGCGTCCTCCTGCGAAATGGATGAGGGTAACCTCTGACGGCGTGACCGCTACCGGCGGTGACCTAGCCCGCTGCAGGCGAGGAATGAGAACATGGCTGAGACGGACGATCCCCTTCTGGTGCTGGTCGGCAACCGGGTAGCGTTGGGACCGCTGCGCGAGGACCTGGTGCCGACCTACCATCGCTGGGAGCAGCAGCTTGTTGTGCTGGCCGGGTTTGGGCACACCACGCCGGAGACGCTGGAGAGTCGGCGCACCACGTATGGGTTGGCCAGTCAGTCCGGTGACCAGGGTGCGTACTTTACGGTGTATGCGACGAACGGTGAGAGGTGGCAGCCGATTGGGCTGAGCACCTTGCACGTTGACCAGCGTAAGCAGGTTGCTGACTACGTCATCCTGCTCGGCGAGCGTCGTGGAGAGGGTCTGGGTACCGAGGCCACGAAGCTGACGCTGGATTGGGCCTTCAACGTCGTCGGGCTGCGCAATGTCAAGTTGGAGGTGTGGGAGCCGAATAAAGCTGCCATCCGCGCGTACGAGAAAGCCGGCTTCCGGATCGTTGGCGTGCGCCGCCAGGGCGCGCGCTGGTTGGGCCAGCAGTGCGATGAGATCATCATGGATGCCGTGCCCGAGGACTTCACCGGTTCGGTGGTGGAACACCACCTCCAGGACTCTTGAGGCGTCGAGTGGTGGGATGCCCGGCACGCACCCGGGCTACCTGGGCACCCGGTTGACGGCGGTTGTCTGTGCGAGGACGTCGATGCGGTCGAGGAGGTAGGTGGCGCGGGTGCGGGTGTCGGTGAACATGTCTAGGTCGGTGAGGTCGTCGGCGGTGTACCACGCGAAGGGCAGCTCAGCGCTGGGCGCGGACGTGGTCGTGTCGGTGAGAGCGAGGTAGAGGTGGTCGATGTGGATATGCGGCTGGGGTTGGCGTCGTTCGGCGGGCACGTGGTGCTCGACGATCCACAGTGGCGTGATCACTGAGGCGTCCTCGGCTCCCTGTGGCTCATCGAGTCCTGGACCGGGGAGCAGCCAAGCGGGCAGGCCGGTTTCTTCGGTGACTTCGCGCAGTGCTGCCTCGGCGGGGTTCTCGTGCGCTTCGACGTGCCCGCCGGGCAGCATCCACTTCCCGAACCGGGGATGGCGGATGAGTCCAACGTGCCAGAAGTCCTCGTCACGGGCGAACAGGAAGACGCTGGCGGTGGCGTGTTTGACGGTCATCCGCGCCATGCTGCTCTGATCCGGGCGAGTTCCCCGTGAGCGACACACTTCTGGCAGAGCACCATCACCCAGCGTTACTGCGCCAGCTGGGTAGCGGCGGCGAGGTCGGCAAGGTCGAGGTCCACCGGGAACGGTTGCGCCAGACGCAGGGGCTGACCCGATCTCGACGACGCGACCTCGACGTAGTGCCCCTGGTGCAGCCGGTAGGCCACCGCGCTCGGCCCTGGGCCGTTGAGCTCGATCCGCAGGTAGTGGTCGATCCCGGCGTCCGCGTAGAGCTGGGGCTTGATCGCGCGATCAGCCGCGACACTGCCCGGGCTGACGATCTCGACGACCATCGCCACCTCGGGTGGATCCCAGACCGTCAGGTCGAGCCCGGGGTTAGTTACCACGACGAGGTCCGGGATCAGGATCCGCCCCGGCGCCACCCGGACGTTGATGGCTTCCAGCACTTCCAGCCCGCTCGGGGCCGCCCGTCCCAGCGCGTGCCAGAGGTGGGATGACAGCCGCTGGTGCCGGCCCCCGGCGGATGGGCTCATCAGCAGCCCCCCGTCGAGGAGCTCGAGGCGGCGGTCCTCGGGCAGCGCGAGATAGTCCTGCTCCGTCCACGGCCCGACGTGCTCGAACAGGTCAGGCTGGGCGGGTTGGGCAGCCGATGACATCGACGGCTCACCTCCGGGTGTCGTGGGGGCACCTCGGTTTCTGGTAGCACCTCCATGGTCGCATGCTGCCGGTGAGCACTGACAATTTTCCGTGTGCGCCAAACCCGCCGGTCTCACCGAACCTGCCGGTCTCACCGAACCCGCTGGGGTCAGCGCTGGCCCGCGCGATCCGGCGCTGCGATAAACCGGGTCGCGCGGGCCAGCCTTTCGATGCGCGGTCGGTGGGCCGGGGCGCGCAGCGATGTTGCGCGCGCTCCGCAGGGATACCCACCCTCGGACAGGCCGCGCACCTGAGGAGTCACCTTGCGGTCACGAGCACCGCCGGCAGGGGGAGACCGCGCGGTGCGCCGCTGAGGTGACCGGTCCAGCCGGCCCCCGGGGGCGGGGGCCGGCCGGCGTGGAAGCCCAGTGAACGGGGCCGGGCTCGAACCAGTCCCGCCACCGGGCGTCAGGGGGTTGACACCTGCCTCCCACCCCGGCGGGGTGAGCGGGAAAGCTAGGATGGACATCCATCTTGTACCCTCCTCGGCAGCATCAACGCTGTTTAAGCTATGAGTTGGAAGTACAAGTTGTAAATACATCGATTGGGTGACGGGTGTTGTGAACTTTCCGTAACTCACGGGAGGATTCGCCCATGACCGCTCCGACCACCGCCATCGGGATCCAGCGCCGCCAGCTCGGCAACGAGCTGCGCAAGCTCCGCGAGGTCGCGGGGTTTACCCAGGACCAGGCCTCCCAGAGCCTCGGCAAGGCACCCAACAAGATCAGTCGAGTGGAGAACGGCAAGATCGGCATCTCCCCGGCCGACCTCGACGAGCTGCTGCGGCTGTACCAGGCCTCGCCAAAGGACGCGCTGTGGTGCCGGGAGCTCGCGGCGGGCGCGCGACGCCGGCGCACCCGGGCCACCGCGGAGACCACGCTGTACCTGGGGCCGAAGTGGTTCCGGGCGTTCCGCGACTTCGAGCAGAGCGCCTCGCAGATCATGCAGGTCGCCTCCGAGATCCTGCCCGGCAACCTGCAGACCGAGAGCTACACCCGGGCTATGTTCCACAGCCGGGGCAGTTACGCCGACCACCGGGCCGTCGAGGACACCGTGCGGGTGCGCCGGGACCGCCAAGCGCTGCTGACCCGGGAGGACGCCGCACAGTTCAGCTTCGTGCTCAGCGAATCAGCGCTGCGCCGGGTGCTTGGCGGCCCGAAGGTGATGGCCGAGCAGCTGCGTCACCTGGCCGAGCTGTCCCTGCTGCCCACGGTGGACATCCAGGTGATCCCGTTCGACACGCTGTCCTACGAGCCGCTGGGCTATGACTTCACCGTGCTGCGCTTCGATCACGACTCGGCCACCGACATCGTCTACATCGACATGTACGACAACGCGGTGTACCTGGACAAGCCACCGGAGACGGTGCGCCGCTACGTCGAGCTGCAGCGCCGGCTGCAGGCCATCGCCCTGGGACCGGTGGAGTCGCGTAACTTCATAGTGGAACTGGCTGGCCAGTTCGCTGCGAAACCAGACGACGATTAGGGGGCTATCCCCATGTCAACCGCATCACGTCAGGAAGGGGCCTGGTACACGTCCAGCTACAGCAACGCCGGGCAGAACAACTGCGTCGAGGTCAACCACTCACTGGCGGGTCACGTAGGGGTACGTGATTCCAAGCTCGGGATCACCAGCCCAGTGCTGGCGATCCCGGCGGCCCAGTGGAGCTGCCTCCTCGCCGCGGTCCACGACGGCACGCTGCCCGCCTGACCATCCCCCATCCGGTAACCCTGGGGTGGCTCGGGTTCCGCTGAGCCACCCCAGAGTGGCGACCGGCCCCGCTTGATCCCCCCAGCGCCGCTTGGGTAGCCCGCGCATCTGGCATGATGACGCGGGCCGTGACGCTGCGAGCACGGTCAACCACGGGCAACGCTGGGGTGAGCGATGCAACGGGCAGGCGAAGGCGGCACCTTCCTGGCGGCGGCGCAACACGGCATGTTCGCCGTCGACCCGGAAGCCGCCACCCAGCTGATCAGGTCCATCGAACAGATTCAGGAGAGCCTGGGCAAACGGCTAAGGCAATTCGAGTATCTCAAGAGACAAAAGATCATACTTGGTGATCTAGCGGAGGCGCGGGCCATTGCGAAGCTCGACGCTCAGGTGGCCTCCGGGGACCACCAGTCGGCTGACTTCGTGCTGGAGCGCTTCGCTCAAGCGCTGAACCATGTACACCAGGCAGTCGAGATCTGTCTGCGGCGATACGAACACGACGACGAGCAGGCCGCGCAAGACTTCCGACGGATCAGCGAGCGATGAGCCCCCGCGTCGGCGTCGCCGTGCTGATCCTGCTGCTGACGGGCTGCTCGGCACCCCAGGCGGGTAGCCCGGCCCGCGCGCCGGGACTCTCAGCCCCGCCGGTGCTCCCGGTGTCCCCGCCGTCGGCCGGCACATCGCCGGCCGCCTTGGCCGCACTCAAGGCATGTGAGCTGCTCACCGCCCAGGAAGCCAGCTCGCTCGGGATGCGCCCCCAGGGAGACGCCGAGGAGACCTTCGGCCTGCGCCGCTGTGACTGGACCACGCCGGGAGGTGGCGGTGTCTCCACCGGCATCAACGAGCATCTCGGCATTGATGGACTCAACCTCACCGACGCGTCCAGCGTCACCAACGTCACGATTGGCCGGCACCGGGCGAAGCGCGCTCTGGACGGCATCGGACCCGGGTACTGCGAGATCGACTTCGCGGTCGGCGACACCGCGAACGTCAGCGTGCTGGCCCTGTACCTCAACGACACAGCCCGAGCCTGCGCGGTCACCGACCGAGCCGCCGTACTCGTTGAATCGAAACTGCCCTAGGGGGAGACATGGCACCGAGCCACCCGTCCGGACTGGGCCTGCCAAGGCGGCCGGCGATCGATATCCCCCACACAAACGTGGACAGTTTCGAGCATGCCGGCCTCATAGAAGTGATCGCCAAAGCCAATCCCGCCCAGGTGAGCGAGCTTGGCCAGATGTGGCACGCCCTGGGCGAGGAAATCATGGCCTTCGGCGCCACCCTGGAGCGCACCGCGATCAGCAGCGAGTCGATCTGGCGCGGACAGGCCGCGAGCGCGGCCCGCGCCAGGCTGGCGGAGCTGGTCACCTGGTGTCAGAGTACCGGCGAGGGAATGCGGGATATGGGCACCACAGTCCTTCCCGTCCAAGCCGAGGCGGCCCAGACCGCGCAGCGATCGATGCCGCCTGAGGTGCCCTACGATCCAGCGGCCTACCAGAACCGGCTTAACTCGACGAGCAATCCCAGTGAATGGGCGCAGCTCCAGCACGACGCCCACGAGCAGGCTGCCCGGCATGAGACCGCGCGCGCCGAGGCCGTCCGGGTCGTCAACACCTACATCGCGGCGCTGCGCAGCACCAACGGAACGATGCCCGCCTTCACCCCGCCGCCGGAGTTCGGCCACAGCGAGACCGGGCCAGGCCCTGGCGTACCAGCGCCGGGCAGCGGGGATAGCACAACGAACCATAACGGTCAAAAAGGTATCGGCGGCACAGCACACGGTGGTGGCGGAGCGGCAGGAGTCCCGGGAGCGGGGGTCCACGGAGCGGGGGCGACCCACAGATCGCCGCAGACTCCGCCAGGTGTGGCCGCCCTCAGCGGTAGTTCAGTCCCCGGTGGTGGCAACCCCCAGGGTGGTGGCCATTCGCCCGGCAGCGTGGCCCCGGCTTCCACGCCAGGCCAGCTAGTGTCCGCGCCCGTGCCGAGCCTCGGCCACAGTGTCCCTGCCGGAGAGGGGGGAACCGGGGTACCGAGCTTCCCACCCGTCGCTGCGGGGACCGGTGGGGACGGCGGCACCGGGCGCCGACCCAGCGTTGCCGGTGGCAGCGGGTTCGGCCCGCGCGGCTCAGGCACCCTGAACCGCTCAGGTGCCTTGAACCCCTCGGGCGCACGGAACGCGCTGGGACACGGCGCGGCAGCCGTCACTGGGGCTGGGGACGACATCCCGGGTATCGCCCGTCGCGGTCCCGGGGGCAGCCTCGGAGCCAGCGGGATGTTCCCCCCGATGCTCGGTGGGGGCCCGGGCCGGGGCCAGGAGAACACCGTGCACCGGCGCCCCAGCTACCTGATCGAGACCGAGGACATCTGGGGTGATGGCCGCCCGGTTGCGCCGCCCGTCATCGGGGAGGACCCACCCGAGTCCTCCCCCTGAGGCGCGCGGTGGTCTCAGCGCGGCAGCTTGGTCATTCCCGCATAGGCGTAGAACGCGAACACAATCACCACACCGGTCGCCGCTTTGGTCGGCAGGGTGGTGTCCGCGCTGGACAGCAGCAGAACAACGACCAAGCCCACACCGCAGATCGCGGCTATGATCAGCGGTAACGCCCGGGCAGTACGGGCAAGCCGAGCCGCCGGACCCGGCGCGGCGTGATCCGGATTAATCGCCTCGCGAACCCTGAGTAGCAGCCCAGCGAGCACGATCAACGATATTGAGCAGAGCTGTTCCTGCGCGAGCAGCGGCCCAGTGACGTGGACTCGCCCTCCGTTGGTGAACGCGGCGAGGAGCAGCCGAAGAAACGCGATCAGAGCTGCGGTGCAAAAGTACAGAACCGCGTGGAGCACACAGAATGTGCGTAGCCGAGCCAGCTCCAGAGAGCCCGGCGCGACAGGCGTTGGTCCCGCACCCGAGGCGTTACTTGGGTGTCCAGTCACTCTTGTCACCATCCCGCACGCTGGCGTCGGACATCTTCTCCGTCACCGCCGAGGGCCAGTTGCCGTCGGCGAACTGCCCGTCCATGGTGGACTGTTGTTCGATCTTCGCTTTATTGTCATCGAGTTTGTTGGCGAACTCGTTGGCTAGCGTAATGACCACGCCGAGGAAGGTGACAGAGAACCCGAGCGCGGCGATTAGCGACGGAATAGTGCCAACTACGGTGGCGGCACCGACAATGCAACCGATCATCGAGATGACGTAACTGCCGAAGGCGACCGCGATACCAATCCAGAACGAGGTCAACGCGCTGGCGATCTCGTTCAGCGTGGTCTGCAGGCTGTCGGTGATTGCCTTGATCTGGGTGAGCGCCCTACCCTGCGCGCTGACGGCGTCCGCGTAGCGGTCCGCCGCGTCACCGGTCCACTCCTTGTTCCCCTCCAGTGCCTCTTTAGTCAGCAGGCCGGCCTGCGTGCTCACGCGATGCCCGATCTGCTCGTTCCACCTCTCGCCTACGGTGCGCAGTGCGGACGCCGAGCCCCGCTCGCCGTACAGCTTGGTGATCTCCTTAATGACCTCGGTGACCTTTGATGAGCATTTCTTAAACGCGGACTTGATCGGCCCTGCTAGGAATCCCGGAAGGAAGCTCAATACGTCGTTGACGCCGTCGACAATGTCGTCCCACGCGTCCTTGAGCTTCTTGATCAGTTTATGGACCCTAGTCAGCGCTTCGTCGAAGGCGGTGTCCGCAACCGCAGTCATGAATCAACTTCCCCTTATCTGATCCTGTGCATCCGGTGGGCGCCCTGAGTATCCTCATACTCATAGGTGTCCGCGCTTGCCCGCAGCGTCCTGGAGATTTTGTCGAACTCGCCGTCCGCCCCGATCAGCAGATGAGCGATGCGTTGCTGCAACATCGTGTACGCGTCGACCAAGCCGCGGTTTTCCGCAGCGTAACCGAACTGGTCGTGACCGAGCACCAGATTCTGGGCCGCAGTGGCCGCAGCACTCATCTCGTCAGATGCCGTGGCCCACTTCTTCGCGTCCGAGCGCAGCGCATCGCACGCGACCTGCACGTTCTTTGTCGCCATCGGAGATACCCTTCGATTCTGCTCGCGGGCGAACGTGGCTAGCGCGACAAACCTAGCTGCCTGCTCAGTACCTCCGGATCGCTGGCCAGTTCCTGCAGCCGGGCGAGCGACGGGGGGAGCGGAATCCCGCCTGACCAGGATGACGCTGCCGGCCGCCAGGCGGCCTGGAACGCGCTCATTGCCTCCGCGCGGACCTCGGTGTGCCGGGCGGAGGACGCCCACTTGGTGTCCACGTCCACGCTGGCGATCCGCCCGGCGGCCACGGTGACGACGATGCGCCCGTTGGCCCCCGCACCGCGGTGCGTCGCGGTCGCTGCTCGCCGCACCTGGGCGGCGTATGCCTCCAGCTCGGCGTCGAACCGGGAGAACAGGTCAAGCACCTCGCTGACCAGACTCTGCGCCACCGGGTTGGTAGGGTCGCCGCCTGCGGAAGGCGCCTCCCGGCGGGCGAATACCGGGCGCTGGGTCGCTGCGTCCAGATCGAGCTGCTCCACTTGGCGGCTGACCCGGTTGGCGATGGCCTTGTGCACCGCCTCCAGCAGCACCCGGCCAAGATCGTGCGGTCGTACCGCGTCCCGCCAGCGAGCCGGGATGACGACATCGGACACCGCGCCCCGCTCGTCGACCACCACCGTGATAGTCGCCGGATCCTCGGCGTTGTCCTGGGGCACGGCCTGCTGCACCGGAGTGCTCCGGCGCGGACGGTAATCCTCGTCCTCGTCGAGGTGCCACTCGGTGAACCGGCGACGCCAGTCGTCGTCCGACACTGTGGTGCGCTCCTTTCGGTCGTGTCTGGTCGACCCCGTGGCGCCCAAGCGGACAGTGCGCAAACCCGAACACTGACATCCACCGCTCCGGCGCGGCACCGTACCCGGCAGTGTTCCGCGGAACACCGTTACCGTCGAGAGCGACGACGAAACGAGAGGATACAAGGGGATGATCCGCCGGGACTACCCTGGCAGGGGGACCGGAGCCGGCTGGCGCAGGTGAGCGTGGTGGTGCAGCGAGCTGGGCAACTTGTGATCATTGGAGGGGCGGAGGAGCAGACCGGTGAGGCCGTGATCCTCCGGCGGTTCCGCGACCTGTGCGGCGGTGAGCATGCCCGGATCGCCGTCCTGGGGACCGCGACGCGGCTGCCCACCGAGGTGGGCGCCGGCTACCTGCGGGCGTTTCGGGCCCTCGGCGTCGAGCAGGTCGTGTTCCTGCCGCTTGCCTCCAGGGCGGAGGCGAACGCGGCCGAGACGATCGAGATTCTCAAGAGCGTCGATGGAGTCTTCTTCACCGGTGGCGCTCAGCGGCGCATCACCGCCATCGTGAGCGGGACGCGGGTGGAGCGCTGGCTGCACGAAAAGGTCGAGCAAGGCCTGGTCATCGCCGGGACCAGCGCGGGGGCGGCGATGATGTCGAGCACCATGATCCTGGGGGACGCCGACCCCACGTCCATCGTGGCGCTCGGGCCTGGTCTGGGGTTTCTGCCGGGCACGGTCATCGACATGCACCTGACCGAGCGCCGCAGACTGCCGCGCCTGCTCGCCGCCGTGGCCCGCTTGCCGCAGCACCTCGGGATCGGCATCGACGAGAACACCGCGCTGATCGTGGACGGCACCCGTCTCGAGGTCATCGGCTCCGGCACGGTCACGCTCGTCGTGGGGGTGGGGCTCAGCGCCGTGAACTCGACGCTACCGACCTCCCAAGGCACCGGAAATGTCGGTCCTGTCGAGTTCACGGACCAGCCCCCCGCTGCGGCTAGCGGCGTCGGCTTTGACTAGCCAGTAGTGCAGGCCGAACTCGTCGTCGGCCAGCAGGC